>JAPMOQ010053175.1:633224-653974 GCA_026543055.1 Argiope trifasciata | reverse complement strand
TTTCTGTTATGTGTCTGTGTGTGTTTCTGTTATGTGTCTGTGTGTGTCTAACAATTTTAAAGGCTTGCTTGCGTTAGAACGATACAACTGAATCTTCATTCAATGCTACGAAGTTTGAAATGTGAAGTAAAATTTGCTTTCAAGATTACTTATGATTTACCTGCAAGAACAATAAATGAAATTTCTATCCTTAATTTCCTATTTTCTTTTTTACCTGGTCCTATTGTAAATGATAAAATGTTTCATCTGAATTGTACTATTCTTTCTATTCTTTCAGGATAGTTTATAATTAACCTCATGAACAATAAAATAAATTTCCATCTTAACCCTTTATTTATTGCCGGTACTTAAAAGTACCATTGAAATCTAGCTTATATTTTTACTATGGGACTCTTTTTGCTGATGGTATTCTAAAGAACACGGTGACCCAAATAACATGAAGTAAATATAAGCTAAAAGTAGGAATTAAAAAATATTTAATTAATAATCAAATTAATTCAGATATTTCTGTTAATTACATTTTTTTCTTGGGTTTCCTGGGATTATTCTGCAAAGGAAGCCAAACGACTGTTGCAAAAATGAAGTCGAAAAATGGATGCCAACATAATCCGGTTAATAAAGGATTAATTTATAATTCTCTTCTTTACCTGGTCCTATGGTAAATGATTAAATGTTTCATTTAAATTGCTACCTTCGCAACGGATATATTTTTTTATCACTCCTGATGCAAAAATACAGCGAATACGACAAAGATACAAATGTGAGGGATAGTGAGGATTGCTTTCAGGATAGTTTATAATTAACCTGCAAGAACAATAAAATAAATTCCCATCCTTAATTTCCCATTCTCTTCTTTACTTGGTCCTGTGGTAAATGATGAAATGTTTCCTCTGAATTGTTAGCTTCAGAATGTATTAAAATATTTTTATCCTCTTGAAACAAAAACACAGCAATATTTAAGCATTGCTTTTTTCTTTTAAAATGAAAGGTGAAATACTAATAGAAACGAAAATCAATTTTACATTAAATTTTTAATTAAAACAATTTTAATTCTTTTTTTATATTCAAAAAAATCCACTGACCTGGATCATGCGTTGTGGTGAGGTAGTCTGTAGTTCTTCGGATTGATTCTGCAAGGAGAAAAAAGATGTATTATTCGCACGGTATCAAAGTATTAATTGTATCAGTGACAACACAAGTAGAGTATTAGTGACAACTGATACTTAACGGTATCAGTGACAACAAATAGTATCGAATTAGAAAAACTCAATTATGAAAATATCAATCTAGTTTTTGTTAAAAATCAATGCTCCCACAAAGATTCAAAATTCAGCCGAATGAGGCCATATTAATGCGGTCATTTTTTGGTTAAATAAACATCCTACATGACAAAGAAATAATTATAAACTTTTCTTTTGTTATAATTTTTTTCCTGCACACTTCTAAGAACGGATATTTCTGCACAGAAATGTACAATTCATTTACTATGCTTTTCATCACTTTGTTATTTTTGTTCTACTCATACTTAGTTTCATTACATTAACGTCCCGTTGTAAAGCAACACTATGGCTACTTTGGGAAAGACCTTGCCATCTTGAACCGCGGTCAAATGACGAAGGAAACACTTGAGCGGGCCACTCCCACTCCACATCACACCACACCAACGTGAGGTCGTTTGGCCTGACAGATTTAACGCGCAAGAGACCCCCTCACACGACGGTTCTCCGGTGTAATCGAGTCTCGAACCTGAAACCATGCGGCTCCGAATCCGAGATCTCACCACCAGTCAACCGCTGTCCTAGGAGAACAAGCAATATATGTGGAAATGCCAGAAACGAAATTTCGGAGGCATGGATTTCGATTCCAGCCTCATGAACTGTCTGAAGAAGTCAGCTCATGTTATGTTAACCCTATTTTCATCTACCAATGACGGTGAGTCATTATTTTCAAAAATGAATACCGTTAAAAACTCGCTTCGCCTGGCAGATGACTCCCATTCAGCTTTGCATTCTGATAAAAGAAACGTCTTACAATCCTAATACACCTATCCCCCGATTTACACTGAAGATAGGTTCCTTAGAAAACCGTGTAAATCGAAATCGTTAATTCTTATACGTAAAACCGTGTAAATCGAAAACAAACTAAAATGTGCATAATTCAGTCATTTATTTCAACGTAAAATAAAACTAAATATATCTTAAAAACATAAAAATAACTGTCCATTTATAAAATAACAAAAATATAAGGTATATTTACGTAATTTATTTTACATATAGAAACGTGTAAAAGTGAACCGTGGAACCGTGTAAAAGTGAAATCGTGCAAACCGAGTGCCGTGTAAATCGGGGGATAGGTGTATAAGTTACTTGTCATCCAATCTGCAACAACGGAAGTCACACTAATGCCACTTTACTTTGAACGTCACGTATAACTAAAACATCCATACCTACACAGTGCTAAGTGTACTTCTTCTTAGTAAATGAAGAGTTTTGAGTTGTTAGTCTTTAGTTTTGTTATTTTTAAATAATTTGAACGGTGATCTATGCCTCATTAGACATTTCTTTAGAAAAAATTGCCTTTTCATGTATAAAGGTTTGCCACCCCTGATCTAGATTAACTGATCTGTCTTTTAGAGAGAAAACACACAGACATATTTATCGCCATTATTTGAATATTTTAAACAGAACTTTAATCTGAAAGCATCCATCTTACAGATAAGCCAGTAAAATGTACGTTATTTCTTCACTCTTTCCTTAACAACAGAATATTATTTCATTTTTGACATATCTTAGCCGCAAGATATTTCATTAATCCTATCACTCCATTCTTTTAGTGCAAAAATATACCATAGACATCTCAATGATGTAACACGCTGACTGCCAACGACGAGATAACTCGTAGATTACGTTCTTTTCTTGGACGCCAACGACGAGTGATCTCTTACTGTGTTCATTTGCCAATTTTGTGAATGAATACTGAATGAATACTGAAATGAATACTGAAATGAATACTGAAGAATGAATACTGAAATAAAATATTTATCCACCATCCACACTGCGAAATAAATATTTCACACTCTACTAATATTTTATTGGATGTTTTGTTTTAAACGTGATTGGTATTTCAGGTTTGGGGGACCGTGGTGGTAATGTCTCGGCTTCGGAACTGGAGAACTATTCTGTTGTTGGAGGGTTGCAGGTTTGAGGCCCGATTCCATCAAAGAATCGCTATGTAAGCGAGGCTCTTGCAAGTTAAATCCGTCAGGGCCAAACGTCCTCTAACTGGTGTGGTGTGGAGAGGGGGGTGTAAGCTCAGGTGTCATCTGACCCCGGTTCAAAATGACGAGGTCTGTCCCAAAATAGCCCTGGTGTTGCTTTACAACGGGATATTAATATAACTAAACTAGACTCGTACTGTTTTTACTTGCCATTTGTGTGCAGCTACGAATCAACTCGTGGTATATCGGTGCACATATCGATGGATGGCTTCTGGGAAAAGAACAAAAAATCAATGCTGGCCTGCATGAACAGAAAATATATTAAAAAACGAACCAAAAATTTAATTATAAAAATGAGTTAGTGTCATTTCAGGCCAGATTTCTGAAAATGGCCGTGGCATTCAACTTTTTAAAACAAAGTTACCATATTTTAGATATTTAAAAGAAACAAATTAAAGGAATAAAATATACAAAAGAAAATATTTCTTTGTCGAACTGAATATTTACTTTTCATTTAAAGCTCGAATGTTATTTTCTTTTTCATTTTAAGAAAAATATGTCTGCTCGTTTATGTAAACAACATAAAATTATTTTAGTTGAAAATGTATAGATTTGCATTCATTTTTATTCAATATTGTATTAACTAAGATTTAAAAATGATAAATGTGATCAGCAGAATAAACATTTAGCTGAGATTTTGAATAACTTAAAAAATACATCGTAGCCTTAATTGAAAGACAGCCTTGTTGGAAAAAAAAGTATTTTAATCTTAAATAATTTTCTTTCAAGGCCAAATCTTTGCTAGAAAGTAAATGAACTGTAAGAATGGCTCTCTTTTTCTTTGAGAACAGGATTTTTGCTTGAATGTGTTTTTATTCGGGCCAGTTTTTTTCCCCCTCAGCGAAACGTTAAATAAAACTTTCTTGGTTAGAAGGCAACAAGTCACGTCAGAAAAAAAAAGAAATAAGAATTATTTTGCTGGTGTTCAAATTGTTTCCAATGATTTTCAATTTACTTTAAAAGTAAACTTCTATTTGTTCACAAAGGGTTCAGTAATTTAGAATGAAATTTATAATTTGTCACTTAAAATAATTAAAAAGAAAGTTCTAAAATTACTTTTTAGGTGCCTTATACGTTCATTAAATAAATAATAGGAAATGGGAATAAAATATTCTATGATTTGAAAGAACTGGCAATAATTTATGATGCTTTGGACAATAATATATGAATAAAATGGAGTCTAACGACTCATTTCATATGCAAAATCAATTTGTAATCAATTGTTTTGCATTGGTATTATATATGGTTGTGCTAAATTAACTTTCGATGTATTTACTCAGATTTGTTTTAAAAATCCTGGATTTTATGTTATTTTTTAGCCCTATTCCCACATATTTCTCATACAGAAACCTTCAAAAATTGAATTTACATTCTCTTTCCACAATTTAGCATTAATGGGCGACGTGTAAAAGTGTATCTATACAAAATGGTAATGGACTGCAATTAGTCAATTTTTATCAAAAGAATTAAATTCAGAAATGTCATAAATAATCGTCAGGACCATCGAAATTTCGTTATTAAAGATCTGTTCTGCCAAAAGTAGCAAATTTAATCTACTTACTCTTTCGATAAAGGTATTATTGCTTTTGTAAAATTAAATTGAAATTTTCCCACTAATTGCAAAATAATTTTACGCGCTGAATTCAAAATGACAATCAACCAAAAGATATATAGAATGCTCAATAAGAATTGCAATTTGCTTGATAAATTTGCATTCTTTTATGCTCATAATAGATAAAGTTCGAGCAAAGATAATTCAAAATGCATAAGTTGGCATCATTATAGTTCAATCCCTTGTTCCGTTTCTATTAAGGGATACTGAACAATAAATTTAAGTTACATTGCCGCATTGAAACGAACATTGAAGTGTCTGCATAGCCGAATGGTTATGACGCTGGGCTCATGGTCACTAGAATCCCAGTGGAATTAAAATTGGTTTCTTCTTCATTTCCAGTTCCAGAAGATTCTGGGCCTTTCTCTCATTTACCATATCAGAACTCTGGACTTTTCTTACTGTCCCCAAAAACTGGAACTTTTCCTACCGGTATAAAAGCTGAAGATCTCTCAGTCACAGAGTTCTGAGTACAGATAATAAATTGATTTCACTCTACTTCTTGAGTTCCATCTACGTGAGAATATTATTCCATAATGGAAACAGCCATGCAATCACCATTCTTATTGTTCAATAAAAACATTCTTTTAATTAAGTTTCCATTGAATTCCAAGAATCTTAAGATTGTACATCTGCTACCTTGCCATTAGAGTATCAATTGTTTTTTGAACAAATTTAAAATTAGATTGATTCCGTTTATTACATTTGCATATCTAGCGACCATTCTTGCGTTTATGTTTACTTTTTTTTGCTGGAGCATATTAAAGACCCCCAACCCACACAGCCCAAAAAAACTGGTACAACTGTCTTAGGGTACTTCGAGCACTTTGTACAAAGGCATGGCATATATTCGGCTATAGCTTTAAGGTGTTATAGCGAAAATTCACATCATTCAAACTGCAGAGCTGTGAATAAATTCGTAAGAGTGCGATATGATGACGAACAGCGCATTGCAAGGTATCCGAGATATTTTCAACAATATTCGTATCTAGGGAGGCGCAGTGGCATGGTTGTAAGATCTTGGCTTCGGAACCGGTGTGTTTCAAGTTCGAGACTCGATTCTCACGAAGAACCGTCTTGTGAGGTGATTTCTTGGACATTAAATCGGTCAGGTGAAATGTCTTCTCATTGGTGGAGTGTAGAGACAAGGGCGCTAGCTTAGGTGCCGTCCTCGTCATCTGACCGAGGTTTTAAAATGACGAGGTCCGACCAAAAATAGCCCTAGTACTATTTTGCAACGGGGGTTAATAAATTGAACTAAACTAAACTAAACGTATATAGGGATTTAAATGGTCAATAGAAATACCTGAAATAAGAAAAGCATTTTGGTAGCCACATTTCACATGTGGGATGCCACACAATCCTGATGGAATTGTTCAAATACATCAAAATTCATATTTTTGTTGCTACCAATGGCACTATATAAGCCCACTGACCGATAATCAGTGATTTTAAGCCTAAATGAGCGCCCCTTGTTTTTTAGTAGCGCCAACTAGTGCCAAGAGTAAGACTTAACTACTTCACGCTTCACACATTCGTTGTCTTTTTACAGGGGGGGGGACACATTTACTGAGGCACAAGCTTCACTTCGAATGTTACTCATGAAACCAGATGTCATACCTTAAAAATCAGATACCAATGATATATAAGAAGGGAAATAACTTTAAATTAATAATCCATGTACTCTGCGGCGATTGCAATCTGCCAGGCTCGAACTCGCGACCTTCAAATTTCAAGCTGCGTAACATAATCACTACACAAAAGTGAATACTAATTTCTAGCGTCTCTTACTGGCTTATTAAGATACCACCACAGCTGATAAGGTTCTCCATCCTCTTAAAATGTGTGAAACATATTTATTGCTTCTAAAAACATCCAAAATAATCATGTCTATGAATAAAACGACTTGAACATTCAAAAGCTGCGACTGATTGGTCCAACATATGAAAGTCAAATTAATGATTTGATTTGAACAATAATTTTTCCTCCAATGTGTTTCAAATGTTTTAGAAGATTTTGTTTGCAAATAGATAATTAATCTTTAATTCCATTAAATATTCATTTTACTAAAAGAAATTTATTTCCCTTCTCAAACCTGTTTTTACATTAAATTATTTGGTAACCAGAGAGTTACTGCCATAGAAAAAATAATTTAGGGAATATCGTATCGATATAGATATCTTGTTTGATTAAAAATAGGAAAAACGTTATTCATTTTCTTGCCGGCAATGTATACATTCATTGAAATAGAACGACAGATAAAGGAGCAGTATAAATAGTATTTTTTTTGTTCTAATCTTCTAATAAATATTAATTTTTATGCATTAGATTTGTGTATTCTTTGAGTATCGTAAAGCTTGGTGTTATTTCTGAATGATAATTAAAGAAACTATTTATGGTATCTCGTGATTCGTTTCATATTCGTTCAGTATTCTCAAATTTAATTTAAAAAAATGGGATTAAAATATTTTTTTCAAAATTGATTAAACATAGAAAATATATGTGTACCATGAAATCTTTAATACAGTTTTTGAAAAATTATTGGTACTGTAATATTTTTGGAAGTCATTGCTAAAAGCGCTAAAATTTTATTAAATTTTAATTAACATTTCAAACCTATAGGACTGGTTACCTTAAAACTTTCTCGCACACTCTTTAATTAAACTGTTACCTCAGAGAAAGACTTGCATTGCATTTACGTACAATAGCTACGAAATATGAACGTATAGCTTGCATTTAGCATCCTTACTGAATCTGTTGTGTCTCCTTGGTGAGTCATTTGATGATTAATCCACAGTTGATAGATGTGGTAAATAGATCTAAAAATATATTTTATGATTTGGATTATCTTTTTATGCTTCGCGTAAGGGCCAGAAAATGCCGAAGTTTCATCGCAATCGCATGAGCTGTTCGGCAGTGTATAAGAGACATAAAGACAAATATTCGTTTCTATTTATATAGATGAAGATTACACTATGTAGCACTACAGATTAGTATTGTAGATAATTTAACTGTTCTAATATAAATTTTTAGTAATATGCGAATAGGACTATTAATACATGACACATTTATGCCATGCACGATAACAATTTTTTATAAACTATTAAGCAAATACGTCCTTATTAGGTTCGTTTTAACAAATACTAAAACCAATATTAATTTTTGAATTATCTTCTGCATATTTCTTGCATTTACTGCATAGGGTTGCAATTTTTCAAAAGAAATATTTTAATTACAACGCATTAAATAGAAGGAAGAAAAATATTTTTTTACTCTGACTGATAATCATGCTTACATTTATTCTAGTTTGGCTAATTGTCTTTGCGAGATGGTTTTTACATTTATAGAAATTCAATAAATCTAGTGCATTAGCATACTAAATAGTGTGTATGTTATAAAATAACAACAGAAATGACACATTTTTTTAGAGTGGAAAATAATTTTTGCATATATTATATATATAAGATTATTTTTCGATACATATTTATAAATATATTTTTAATATTAGAAAAATCGAAAGTAAACTTTTACAGGAAATACGACAATTTTTATGAATTAAATGCTAAAAATGAAATAACGATTGCTGCTATAACAGAATATAAACGAAACACTATTTTTCCGAAAAACATCAGATTAAAATGCAAAATGAAATCGACATAGTTATTTTTTAACTATTAAAGCAGGATTTTGACTTTGCTTGACGTGATTCTCATTTTACAGATAAGCGAAAACTATTCAAGACAAAATCCAACATGCTGCAGAGTGGATAAAAGGCACGAATAAAATATGAAGCAGCAATGACGCAATGGGGAGTTTAAAATGTCAACCGAATTCGATAAGCTCTGAAATGATGTGTATTTTTCTTAATAATATTTAGCAAAATACGATTTCGAATCAGTAATATTTCGAAATAGAAATACAGTGAAATTCAACCCGTGGAATGTTTTTCCCCGAAAATCTAGGATTTTCAGTTGAAAAACAATCTCTATAAGTCAAACAAAATTTATATTATTTAATAAAAACTATGTAAGGCGGGATAGCCTGGTTGGATTCGCATCCCCCCCAGTTGTGACTTACAGCGCTCTCCATGCCACACCACACCAGCGGGAGGACGTTTGGCCTGACAAATTGAACGTGCAAAAGGTCCCCTTACATGACGGGTCTTCGATGGAATCGAGTCTCGAGCCTGAAACCCTCCGGTTCCGAAGCCGAGACCTTACCACCAGGCCCCCGCTTCCTTGCTTTTTGTGCCAATATAATATCATGGGGGTTTCTGAACATGTGACTTTCAAAGCAGGGGGAACAAAATCTTTTTGTAAAAACTATTTGATTAGATTAGCAACTTTTATCATTCACTCTCAATCAATACAGAAACAGGGAATTATATATATATATATATATATATAAACAAAAAGCGAAAACAATAGCACGTTTTCACACGATAACAATTCATACTTCATATTTTATTCATTCGAAAACAACTTTTATTTCAAACACATTTTTAATTGTCTACAAAAGCATGATACAAATAAGTCTCAAAATCTTCACCCAATCGACATTCTAAACATTCCCAGATTTCGATGTGACAAAACTCTCTTCCTTTCACATGCCTGTTCCAATACGTGACTGATCCCGCGCCTTAATCAAAATTTAAGCTCTCCCCGATCAAAGATTCGAAATAAAAATCTTCGCAAATCCAGTTTATTCAAAGAATCTCGAAATGAATGGAAGGCAAACAGGCTTGTTTCATGTTATCTCCACTCGAACACCTACAAGGACATAATTTCCTTTTGAAGTGCGTTTTCAGGATGCTCCTGGAATTAGCGCCAAGTGCTCTCTGGTCGCCAATCTGCAGCGACATCTGAATTTTTCTTTTCAGATGCTTTTTGAAAAGAGCGAATCGAACAAAGATTGAAAGCGCTCATATTTTATTTACAATTCTTTAATCTCTCTCGATAAATCAATAGGAGTCGCATACTCAATGCAGATATCATTTCTTCCCCTTTGGGGGGGGGAAGGTTTTCTTTGGAAAAGGGATTTTTTCCCTACAGAATAAAAAAAGACAAATCGGACTTCCTTTTTGCCTGTTAGGAGGAATTCATTTCGAAATTTATTTATTTATTTTTTTGTGCTGAAGAAAATGAATTATTTTTTTATTTTCATTTCAGGCATAGAATTTAAATGAGAGATGATTGGAAATGAAATAAAAAAAATCGAACTTTCCTTCTTGACGAAAAATGTAAGATACAGGAGCCCCGGTTTTTTAAGATAAAAAGAAACGATTCATTAATACATGAAACGATTACTCTTGGCTACATTTCAAAGGAAATATTCATGAAAACGCATGGAAAATATTTAAAATGCATAGATTTATAAAACAACAATAAATAGAAGGGTTATAAGAATGTTTTAAAATCGCGGTATATGCACTACAGGCGATAATTTTTTATCCTTGACCTAGTCATAACATAATATATTTGTGCATTTTTTTTGTGCATATGAAGGGTGTTTCAAAACAATGAGGGCAAAATGACATGGTAGATCTGTCGTGCAACAAGGATCAACAATCGCATGGGAACAGAGGGTCGGAACTGCAATCTAAAATCGCTAGAGGGTGTCTAAAATAATACATAATACAAAGAGAAGAAAATAAACTATTACAGATCATTCTATTGATAGTTATTCACTCACACGCCACTAATGCACGCCAAATGTTGAGCCTACGGAATATGTTCAAAGTTTTTGCCAGATGCATCGAGACACCCTGGCATGGAACGGCACGCCTTCTCAAAGATACCAGGTGAATCTCGAACGCTTTCTGCTGACACAACAATTCGTCCTACCAAGCATATGGTGCTATAAGAAGTGTTTCATACACAAGTCCTTTTTAAAAATCCCCATTAGAATCCAGTGGAGACAGGTCTGGTGATTGGGGTGGCCATGTGATTGTTCTACCGCTGCTCATCAAGCCATCAGGAAAAGTAGCCTACAGATATGGTCTGTGCTGAAATGTGCTGGTGCTCCGTCGTGTTGAAATCGAATGCGTCAATGAATAGACATCGGCATATCATACAGCATTTTGGGCAGAAACGTTAGATAAATGAAGCCGTTGAGTCTTTCTGAGAACATTTAGGGACCAAGTAAGCAGTCTCCTACAATGCCAGCTACGTTAACGGAACATTAGCTCAGCTCTTGTTTGTAGCGCCCTCTACAGGTATTTGCGACATTTTGTTAATATGCGATTTTTGATTCTTGTTATATAAAGGTTCAACTATGTCATTTTGTCCTCATTTTTTTGTAACACTCTGTATATATAAAACACAGGGAACAGATTTAAAATCTGTGTTGTGGACATTTGTCAAATGTTGAGGCAAATCCAATCAGGGTCTGAACATTTGTCGGTTTGTATTTTCAGAAGCAGGTGAATATGGTAACTCCAAATCACAGCGGGAGTATTAAATTTGGTATAAATTGAATGAGTCGACGAATAGGCATCGGAATATCATTCCTCTCAACATCAACCTCTTGCAAGAATGTTAGATAAATTGAACCGTTGAGTCTTTCTGGGAGAATGAATGGGTCAAGTAAACAATCTCCTACAATATCGGCTACGTTAACGGAACATTTGCTCAGCTCTTGAATGTATCGCAACACATTCTCGTGGCTCTAAAGCCCTCTACAGACGTTTGGGACACTCTGCTGTTTTACACGACTTTTGATCTTATTATATGACGGATCTGCAGTGTCATTTTTTCCACGTTTTTTTGAAACACCCTGTATTATGGATCAGTTGCGTTGAATAATTTTTATGACAATGTGGTGATGGGGTATTGAAAATCTCTTGAAACCTGATTAGAAGAGTAGGGGTAAGTAGGGAAACATAATATGCAGAAAAAAAAATGAGAAATAAAAGAGAATATGCAAATCAATTTCGATAGATTTTGATAGTAAGTCAACTCCAATCAGTATAATTTTATTTGGCCAGCTGGAGCATTAGTTGTGATTGTCATGTCATCATCAAAATAATTATAAAATAAACGACGTTATTTTATGTCTTTGCAACAAACTAAAATCATGATTGTCACTATCATGGTAAAAATTATTGTTACACTTTTCCATGTATGGCATAATATAAATTGTTTTATAATGACATAGAAAGATAAACTATTTAAATAAAAATGAATGTTTGTATGTCTCTTATGCGTATGTATGTATGTCTTTCATCCGATTACGATAAAAGTTCGACAATTGTCCATTTCGTGGACATTAGAGGGTAGGTAGCGGGTCCCTGGTTCTCTCCGTATGAAAGTACGGCGAGAATCGGTATTTTGGCTGAAACGGGATATTACAGGGGTAGCTCTCGGAATCCAACAAATTCCATTCAGCTGGAATTTTACTCAGAAGTCCCTATCTGATGGAGCTTCTGCCTTCTAAAAAAACGACTCTTCTCGCCACAGCACGATGATTCTCTGTGTCTACAACATATCACCTGCTGTTCCAAAAATTCTCGCATTTTACTTTTTCTTCAAACCCCACCCCTCATCTGCACATTGGTGCATGTTGATTCCCTGTTACCCAATAGCCGCTCAGGAAAAACCTCAACGGTCTCCAGTTCACCATGGGAATGTCCGCTGATGATCCACTCACGTAGCCGAACCCTTCATAATGAGACCTGAAGTATTACATCCGAAGTGTTTGGTCCTCTTTCCCTTTGAAACACGATTTCGTTCCTTAGATCGACTAAAACGCACGTATGTTTCTTTATCTGGTCTCCAATAATTGTCAGGATGACTGGAATCAGGGGTATTGGTCCTCCCTATCTAACAGTCTGGAGGCACTAAACACTGTAGGGGTGAAACATAGTTGATGAAGCAGCTGACCAGAAATGCCAATTATGGACTGTGGAAACCAAGAAAAGTTATCGTGGTCATCTGAATTTATAGAGAAAAGAAGCTGAATCTTTACACTCCCGAATCTTCAGTTTTGAAATGAGATCGATTCATACATACGAAATGGCAAAATGTGCTTCGAGAATGGAATTTGATTCTGCTCGATAAAGTCATTGCAGATGAAGATACCTCACCACAAAGATATTTCACAAAGTAGAAATGATGGTCATCTGAGTTTATAGAGCAAGGGAGTTGAATCGTTACTGTATAAAATTCTAATGTTCAGGTCAAAAATTGCATATTATTTTTTCCTTCTTTCAAAAGCACAGTTGCAATTCCAGCTCTAAAGTAAAGTGGTTTATGGACACTTCCATTATTAGAATGATAAAGAAAGTGGTGTTTTCGGATTGACCTTTTCATCTGCTTCGGGGCATTCGAAAGAACTTTTTGACAGATCACGCATCGCTTGGCTTTGAGAGAAATCGAGGCATTTCAGACAGCTTTCAAGCTGCTGTCACTCATTCCGGGGGAGACTGCGGGTGGCTCTTTGTCTATCTTTAGGATAGTTTAGTTATATAAACATCCCGTTTTGAAGTAACACTAGGGCTATTTTGGAATGGACATCGTCATTATGAAACGTGGTCAAATGATGAAGACGACACCTTTGATAATTCTCTCTCCAGACTACCACACCACACCAGTGGGAAGACGTTTGGTTCCAATGGATTTAACGTTCGCCAGACCCCCTCACACTGCGGTTCTTCGGTGGAATCGGGTCTCAACCTGCAACCCTCCTGTTCCGGAGCCGAGACCATGCCACAGCATGCCACTTAAGGAGTGAAATTCTCTCGTTATGATGGGAAAAGGACCAGATTAGTTTAGTTTTGTAATATTAACGTTCCGTTTTGTAGCAACACGAAGGCTATTTTTTTGCGGACCTCGTCATTTCGAACCACGGTCAGATGACGAGAACGACACATGAGCTGACACCTCTCTCTCCCCACAAGTGGGAGGACATTTGGCCTGATAGATTTAATGTGCAAGAGGTACACGACGGTTCTTCGATGGAATCGAGTCGAGTCTTGAAACCTTCCGGTTCCAAAGCCGAGACCCTACTACCAGGCCACCGCGGCCAGGTAACCACGGATTATTTTATAATTCTATGTTGAATTTTTTGTTAAAAGACTCTCAGTTACGGTTGCTTTATAAATACTGAGGGATAAAATAAATCCAATATTTATTTTCTCTATAGAATCTGTTCCATAAAGGTAAAAATAAAAATACTACTATTTTTGTAACTCAAATTTTCACATTTTAAGCACGTATTTTCATTTAATTACTTTGCACAACATTTATTTGCTTATTTTTTAAGAAACTTCCAATTTTAATAATAACTTTAATGTCTTTAAATAATTTTTAAGTAGCATAGATATTAAAACAATGCCTTCTAAAATTAAAATAAATTTATTGCATAACATAATATATTCATTATGAAATTCAATCTTTTTGATATAATGATATTATTATCGTAAAGTAGAAATTTTTTAATCGGTGATACTTTGTTTATACGGATACAAAAAGGTAGAAAGAATAGAAATGTTTTTAAAGGCAATTCTCTAAAGGGGAGAATAATATTTTAATCAAAATTCAAAACAAAGATATAAAAACATAATGCGTATTACAAACTAATTGGATATTTTAATACAAGCATCGGAAATTAAATTTTAAGTATATTATATTACATTGTATCTTTTGATAGAATGTTTAGGGTTATTCTTTTTTTATGTTATTAATGACTAAATTATCTTTATTGTATTGTTTTCAACGCTTCGTTAATTTACTGTTTTTATTTTGATATTTAAATTTGTAATAAATGATATTTTCTTTTTCAATACATTAACAGCTCTGTTTTCTGTATCATGTTTTTCTTTTTATTGTTAACCATGTCAATATTTTCTACTGGTTATTTGTTGTTATTTTCAGTCGGTCTAATGCCACTTGGTCATACCAAGCACGAATGAGCAAAGCTCTTTCGAATGAAGACAGAGGCGTGCGCCTTTCGTTGTGAATGGGCACCGTTCAGGTGAAAGGACGACTTTGCCCGAACACAAACCTTTTTAGGGGACGGTCCTACTCACTCATACACGCATTCATCCATCCGCCAGTCAGAATTGAGATCCCAATCAGAGACCGACTCATCCCTGATTCAATACTCCCAGAGGTATCATTTGCTATGGCAACTTGAAGTTGTTTCCAATGGCTCTTGTCATTGACAAACCCGCTGATCGCTGTCAGCTATTTTAAGCCTAAATGAGTGTCCCTTGTTTTACAGCAGCGCCAACTAGTGGTAAGATTAGTTGGCGACTTGGCACGACTTAGCTATTTCATGCTTCCCATTCGCTTTCACATCCACTTTTTCCAGGAGGGGAGGCACATTCACACTACTTACATATAAAACACAGAATAACAACCATGCCCGGACCGGAACTCAAACCCGGGACGCACTGAACACTAGGAAGACATGCTACCCCTAAGCCAGGAATCTGGGCTCAAAGGTAGCTTCCTGGCTTTTACATTCAAATAGCACTGGCTTATTTTTTTATATGTACCAATGTACCAGTTATTTAAATGTACCAACGTTAGAGCTGCATCGGATCCCCTCTCCTTTTGCACGATCCACTCCATAGTAAACCATATTGACAAATATCGAGACCTCTTTAGGGCCACACAATAGCTGAGACCAAACTGACAATCATAATCAGCCGAAATTATCATTTCAAAAGTCCCTCAAAAGTGCAGTTCTCGAGAAGGAAAACAAAACAGCAGGACCCAGACTGAATCTACTGACTCTGCGGCGATTGTTTATTTGCTGGAACACGTCACACAGATGTTCTCAATGTAAGGTGTTCCCAACGAACCTTTTCTTTTCAGTTAGTATTCTCATTTCCCTGTCAGTTCAACCCATAGTCAGCTTTTGTTTAAGTATTATTGTTCCCTCCATCTAGTTATTACTTCATCAAAAATTGAATGCAGTCGAGTAGGATTTGACATCAATGGGATTCTCTTTGGATATACCCGGATGGTTTGTCGTCTCCTTCTTTATTTAATGTTTTTATCTCTTTCTTTTTTTCCTTTCCTTCCATTCCTGTGCCCATACAACCGGTTAGATAACTTAGTATTAATGGCAGAGGGGGCACAGGATGGAGTTATGTTATGCCATTCTTTGTACATTTAAATAACACTAGTTATTGAAATGTAGCTTCAAACTTTTTCTAAGTTATGGAACAAAACTCTGTTATAGAATCTTATGCAAGTGAGCTCGTCATTCATTTCTCTCAAACTTTATGGTAGCCGCTGTGGCCAGGTGGTAAGATCACGGCTTCGCAACCGGAGGGTTTCTGGTTCGAGACTCGATACCACCGAAGAACCGTCGTGTGAGGGGGTCTCTTGCACGTTAAATCTGTCAGCCTAGTCCTCCAGCTTGTGTGGTGTGGAGAGGGGAGTGCCATATGAGGTGTCTTCCTCATCATGTGACCACGATTCAAAAGAACGAGGTCCGTCCCAAAATAGATTTAGTATTGCTTTCCAACGGGATGTTAATATAACTAAACTAAACGGGCACCTAATCTGGGTGCTCTTTGTTTATAAATAAACGATACAGGAGGGATAATAAATTAATCCACCTGTCAATGTGAATAATAGCATTTGTGATGATATTAATTGGGAAAGAAAAGACTACGAGCATCTTACATCCTGTATTATTACCCAGAGAGCACAGTCTGTTGTACAATATATGTTGTTGTCAGCTAAATTGTACAATATTGTGACATATTATGTGAACCAGTATTCCACAATATAAAACAATATGGATCAATATCATATAGTATTGCATAATATTTGTGTGCTACTACGGATTGGAATTCCTATTGAAGGTCTAAAATTATCTTCATAGTCCAAGCAGCACAGTTTGTTTCCGGCGTCCTGGCATAGGGTTGGCGCATCTTCCCCGTGATCTCGGCATTCCGGGTTCGAGTCCCGGTTCAGGCATGGTTGTTCTGTGTTCTATCAGTGAAATGTATGAATGTGCCCCCCTGTATAAAGGGGTTATGCAAACAAATGTGTGTATCATCTTCATGTGAGCTAGAAGTTAGATTTCTGTCCTATGAGTGCTCAGGGGTCTTTACCCTCAGAAGTTACTGCACCCCCTTTCCGTGGAAATACGGACACGACATCATCTTCATCGTCACAGTTTGTTGCACTATATCATCCAATATTTTACAATATTTATGTGCTATGAGGGCAAGCGAAAAACAGGAAATGCTTATATATTATTCCTTTCTCCAAATCGCCGTTCCTAAACAACAACAAAAAATGCCCTCGTTAGTGATGCAGAGGTTAATGAAGGGTGTTCCTTACCCATATAAGGCACGTCGATGTCGTTGATGCCGGGAGGTGGGGCTGGTTTGCTGTCGAAGAGGTAGGAGGCTTTGAAGCCTTGTCCGGGGAAGTGGCTCCTGCTGTGGAACTCGATGAACAGGTCGCTCCCCGTCGACACCACCTCCACGAAGGTGTTGGTGTTGCACAGGTGGCCGATGATGGGAGCGCTCTTGTTGGAGCCATCGTACACGAGGATCACGTCCGGACTGTTCAGGCAACTGGAACGAGACAGGAAAAACAGTTTCAAGTCATTCATTTTCAAGTAAATAATGTAGGAATTGGTTGGAACAGAATGGCCATTCAACCACATTTAGATCAGCATCTAGGGTCACTGATTGAAGAGAAGAAACTTTAAAAGAAAAGAATAAATTTATTTATGGCAACGAATAAGGAAAAGACATTAACAATTAGGACAGGACAGGTGATTTACAATATAGATACCTTTAGATGATACCAAGGATGAAGCCTAATCAAGTGTCCCGTGGTAAAACTATGTAACACCGTTGCGTATTAAAGAATCATATTATCGAAACGAACGGCCCTCTCTCTCTCTCTCTCTCTCTCTCTCTCTCTCTCTGTCTGACGAGCGAAATGCTCACCGTTCGCTTTTTCTCAAACTTGACGTCACGCGTCTTAGACTTTGGATCAGTGGTATTCAGTGGAATCCCAGGTGCCATCTATTACAATAAAATAAAACTAAATGTGTAGTGGCAATGACCACTAATTAAATTACAATAATAGATTGGTGCATAACTATCAGGCATTTTATGGTATCCGACTACGTTATAAAAATTTTTTATCGACCACATTGGCAAATTTTTGTTTTATTGTTATATATATTATTTTTGTTTTATTCATATACTGCTCTTCACTGAAAATTGGAACTTCCGCCATCTAGTTTGTTCTAATGAATTGCAGTAGTTTCAATGCCATGCATTAAATCAAATACGGATTGTCTTGTTCTGCCTAAGTGAAGTAAGCCTGAAAATTCTTCGAAAATTCGAGATAAACTATTTTGTGATTAAGGTATCCGATAACGTTAAAGACGCAGGTTATAGACCACATTGGTGATTTTTTTTAAATTGTTATTTCTTTTTTTTTTTTTTTTTAAATTGTTATTTCTTGTAGTTCAAACTTTCTTCCTTCCAAAACACTTTATTTTTTCTAGGAAAAGGAAGGTCTGACCTATCATCCAGGGGAATTTTAAGCAAAAAATGTTTTTCAACTAAAATCTGATTTTAACTTCAATTTTAATTTTAATGATAATCCTCCATATCTTAAAAACTAGTAGAGGTATTGACATAAAAATGTCAGGGTGTGGTTTAGATTATGTAGGAATTGAAAGGAGCCAAAAGTTTTATTGTCGGTGAAATACTTTTTTATTTATAGGAGTTTCCTGAAAAATTAAATTGTGAATTTATGGTAAAAAATGGATGTATACGTATATATTAAAGCATAATTTCTTCACATTTCACGATTTTTCTCAGATTTCTGTTCATTTCATTCAATATTATATTCTATAATTTGAGTACAAAGAAAAATAGGATTGCTACATTACCATTCTGTGTAAAGTGTGAACCCTTTTGGTTTAATTTCATTCAAATATACTACCGATTTTCCTATTTCTCAAAATAGATTACATTTTTAAATATTTTTTTTTGTATTTATAGTGCTTATAATTGACAATACATCTAAAACCCTAAATAGCTTTTAAAAAATCCAATTTTCCAAAAATTCTCCTTCGAACGTAGTTGGATACCTTAAAATGATACTTAGCGATTCTCTGATACTCTGCTCGCCAACCCCCTGGAACTGCTAATGCAGTTCCTCTCGGATCGCTTTACTCACTTATCATCTACTAAACCACTTGAATCTAGCAAGAGATCTATTCAAACAGTTTATTCCAAAATGTGATAAAACAATGAAAGACATAAAAAAGTGTAAAGCAAAAAGTACACTTGAAAATGGGACCTCAGAAAAGTTCTTTATAAACACAAATAACTTCTCATTTATAAACTACATACATCCACCACAGAAAAAAATTTTTTTAAAAAATCTATGCTTTGTTCTGAATTTTTCAAATTTGTGAGCTATACCACAAAAACAGAATTAAATAGATTGATATTTAGAAAAAAAATGTTTGAAAGCAGCTACATTCAAACTCGGTCCATTCCAAAATAGGATTAAAAGATTAAAGAAATAAAAAATGTAACTTAAGAAGTGCACTCGAAAACTGAGCCTTTGGAAAGAACTGGATCTTCTTTGATTCACCCTGTCTTCTGTTTTTCGACTTCATTTTAAAATCGATAAGGCACGATTTTCACCCATAGAAATTTTTTTTTATCTGTTTATTTTTTAAAAGCGTTCGCTTCAAATCTTATCAAACAACGTGCTGTTGTTACCGAGCAAGGTCGAAATGTTCCCAAACTGCAACGAACAAATTCAGTCTGATTTTGCTTCCACATCAGCGTTTTATATATAAAGATTATCAGGCGCTTGTTTCGTTGAAGCAAATCCATGAAAATTCCTGCATGTCCGGATGTATTGTAATCGCTAAGTTCGTCAGGGACACTTCCAGTGAATTTTCACATCTTTCCAACATTTTTAGATGATGAATGTTTTCCAAATATTCTACAGTGAAGTTGCTAGCCAGAATTCGAGCTCTCAAGTCTTTCGTCTTCTTCTCCGGTTGCTGGTCGTAGAAAATCATTGGTCGACCTCTATCTGGAAAGCTAGAATTCAAGCTCTCAGACTCAAGTCTTTCGTCGTCTTGTACGGTTGTCAAAGATGACTAGTCATAGAAAACTAGCGGTCAACTTCTTTATGGCTTAGCTTCCAAGCCAGTGTCGCTAGAGTAGAAATGGGAAGAAATTCCCTGCATCGACTTTCTCAGATTGTACCCCCTTCGAAACGTTTTTTAAGATAGAGAAATTACTGCTCTTCTTTCCATTATTTCTCAGAAGGGTTCAACATAATATGAAGAATATGAGCTTTATTATCGACACGCATTTTTATAACCAAAAAGTAGAAGGATATTTTCATTCTTATATTTAAAAATTTTAACAAAATGTAGCACATCAAAGAAAAACCTGATAATTTTGTATCAACCTAATATTTTGAAAGACCCAACCGTTATCCCATTCTTATAGTAGCGATATGATATATTTCAAAATCAAATTTCTGTTATTCCTCATCGCCAAAAATGCTTTGTTTAGTCCATGAATGAATCTCTTACCTCAGATCTCCCTTCTGCAGACGAATTTGCTCGAAGACGATCTTGACTCGATTGTTGGGTGTGGCAGTGAATCTGTAGTGGCACGTGACGTCTCGAGGGTAGTTGCTCGGATATTGGGGGGAGTAGAATTTCCCCCTCGTTTTGTTGGTTTGCTCTGGAGATATTTCGTAGTTGCACTTGGAGCCAGGTATTAAGTAGCCATCTGTTTGAAAGACTTCTGCAATAACAAAGAACGCCATGCATCATTACAAATCACAATATATATATATATATATATATATATATATATATATATATATA
>JAPMOQ010053175.1:551055-623955 GCA_026543055.1 Argiope trifasciata | reverse complement strand
TGTGTGTGTGTGTGTGTGTGTGCGTGCGTGTGTGTGTGTGCGTGCGTGTGTGTGTTTAGCCTACACCTTGCAAGCCTTCAAGTGGTGAGAAAGATTTTAAGCTTGCATGACGTAATACAGAGTACGAATTACGAATTGTTTACAGAAGTTTACCGTTTGTTTACAGAAGAAAATGAAATTTTCCTGCTAAAGATTAAACACTTTTCTATTGCATGAATACTTTTTTAAAAAATTTAGTCCTTCTTATTAAGAGTCAATACTAGACTATTCTGAAGAACAAAAAGGTAATCTTTGTGACCCCAAAAGAAATTTCCAAGTGTTCTGTTGACCGAGTCGAGTAAAAATGAAGCAAAATAAATATTTGCTTTTCCACAGGATAATAAAATAAAAAATAACGAAGAAAAAGCCCTCGCAGCTCGATTTTCTGAGCATCTAGTCGAACGAATCGATTTTGAAGTCAAGCAAGTATTTTCTTTTTACAGAGCTTACAATTGTGTAGTTATTGTTCATTTTTTTTCGTCACTTTAACTTCCATTCGGCACTTAAAAATTTATTAATGGTTCTGGTTAAAATGTCGTGAAATGAACGAACCAGTTCCTACTTTTCCTAAAGCATGTTTGCTTTCAGTTATGTTTGCAAATAATTACGCAGTAACAATTCAATACTTAAATATATGTACATGGATCTACTTCGTTTTTCATAAATAATAGATTCTCTAACTAATACTTAGCAAAAAAATCGTATTTTAAATTTCGAATGCGACAAACCATTTCTAACTTCCTTTATTTATTCATTTGTCACACATTTTTAATTTTAAAACTGTATGCAGAATCAGACATTTTTTTTAGAAATGTTTGTTATTGCCATAGGAAATATAACATCAGTTATGTTTTTTTCGAAGTGGGAATTATCGTATACAGAATTTTTTTCCCGCGTATAATCTGAACGCATGCAACCGTTATTTGTTTGTCATAATTTTTTTTCTTTCTGCCCTCAGAACCAAACAGCCTGTACCTGTTAGGGCCTTTGGGAGTTTTATTATTTTAATTTATTATTCGTATGTTGAAACTATTGACAATACAAAAAAATTTCCTGCTGTTTCTTAAAAATGCTTGCACAATAAATAGCTGACTGAAGGAAAACGCTTTTCCTGCTGTAGCAATAGTGTTGGCGGAAATAGTGCCAATGCGGAGGGTTAATTCCGCCAAGGATCAAGCTCTGATCTTACAATTTGCAGCCGCGTAACATATCCCTTATACAAAAATGATCACCAATGTTTAGTGGTTGTTACTGGCTTATTAAGGTATTACACAATACTCCCCAGTCATTGAGTCTGTGGAGAGACGAAAGATTTATAACGCGAAGTGTTAAGGCGATTGAAAAGAATATTTTCTGTTGCTTCGAGCGTTATGACGAGCGAAGAGAGTGTTGCTGCTGCTGCGTTACATGTGTCTGCCGACTTAGGTTGCTGCGACTTTTCTTTGATTACGTTTGCTACTAGTAGATGGCACCATGACAACTATTTAAAGGTTCACAGTCCAGGTCGCCAATGTGGTAGGTGGTGTTGCCGGGAATTGTGCCAATGTGGAGGGTGAATTCCGCCAAAAAATGAAATCGCCATCTTCAGATTTGCAGCCAAGTAACATATCCCCTATGCAAAAGTGATCACCAATGTTTAGTGACTGTTACTTGTTTATTAAGATATCACCACAGGTATAAAACCGTATGATAGAATGAAAAAAAACGCAAAAAAAATTATAAAATGCTTACTGTTATAACCGATCAATGAATCAATTGAACAAAATGAATATGTCTTAATTTTAACGAGACAAAGAAAATCCGTTTTGTTTCTCGCCTTTTCCCAAAATCGAGCACAGGAGGAAAGTCGCCAATAACCATGCAACCAAAGCCAAACAATATATCGCCGCTGGTGACCTTTCGCTGCCGCATTTTTAAAGCATATCGCTGCCATTTCGTCGCCTGGGCCAAAATGGCGACTATGTGCTTTCGCCAAGAAGTCTGGTTAGTGACATTTAAGCCCGGCTAAAGGAAAAATACTGGAAAATTATACAAAAAAATCTCCTGCCTAAAATATTTCATTATTTATGTATAAATTAATTATAAGAATTAACAAATAATTGCATTTGTAAGGATGTTTCTTTTTTATGAAGAAAAGCATGTAAGGCATTGTGGGTGCCATTTGCTCACATGTTGCCAAAAACAAAGTAGCTATTGTGGGAGCGCGAAAGAATTAGTTGACTAATAATTTCCGTATTATTTGAATTTTTTAAGCACAAACAAGAGTTCAAATTTAGGAAAATTAAAAGTCTGTATTTTTTTCTAAGGCACCTAATGTCTTGCTGCTTATCAAAAGCTTGGTAGACGAACAAATGAAAAGAATTATTACAATAATTCGGCTATTTGATAAATATATGGAATTATTTGTGTTTTAAGCTAATAAGAACTATTAAGTTAAGCTAACAGGAACTATGAAATTATAAATTTCTAAGCTTTTTAATTTCTAAACGTCTCTATAAATATTTTTTAAAAAATTATTTGGTTTTTGAGACATAGGTGAAATAATGCAAATCTCCAGCTTTTAATTCAAAACTGAATTCGTGCACGTAGTATTTTCATTCGTCTATACTTTTAAACTTCTTTCTCAAAAGTCGCAAAACCTATAATATTTGTGGCTAATCTTTATATCTATTAAAAAACGAATTTAATTATATTATACGAAGATTAACTGTAAAATGGGAATGCTTTCAAATTTATTTAAGACAGAAACTCAATAATAGATTAAAAATATTTTCTCTTCCCATATTCCGCTATTAATGTCTCTGTTTTGCTTTAATCATTCAAAAAATAATCTTTATTAACATTACATAAAAATTTAAACTTCTCAAAACTATTTATCTGGAATCAAGTTAGAACTTGAACGAAATATTTGAATTAAAAAGCTCACTATGGAATTCCAACTTTAGATAAAGAGATATTATGCAATTTAAAAATAACTTCCACTTTTGAATAATCTACTTGAAAATTTTAAAACCCTTGACGTTTTAAAAAATCAATTTCTTAACTAATATAGAAAAGCTCTAAGATAATACTTTTATCTGACAAGTGATTTATAAAAGCTTTTTACTTGTATTAAATAATCTATATGTCATCTGTCTCATTTCTTTTAATTTAGAAATTTAAAATAATATATACGGAGTTGTTAAAAATGTTCTTTAATACGAATTCCATGAAAAAACATCGAAACTTTCAGCTACTTCAAAAAAATTCCATGAACTTCTACTTCTTTAAAAGTGCCGAATAAGTAGACGCAAACTTTTGAAGTCTTTTGAAACATGATTGCTTAGGACATAAAATAAATAAAGCAAAGTGGATGTAGTCTGATTTTAGTCTAGTCATTGGATTAAAGGCGACTCAACCATAAGATTTGGGTACGGTAAAGGGCGAAAAAAGTTGTTTTGATTTCAGATTTTCTGCGGAGAAATTTATCGCCTTCGAGCTCTTTGAAAATGAATATTTGAGGAATATTTTAATACTTTCTAAAATTAAAAAAGTGGTTTTTGAAGGCGATTTTGTAAACAAATGCACGGATTAAATTTTAGAATAAATTGCACAGTCGATCTTTTAAAATGGCAGTTGTCGAATTCGTTAAAGGATAATCTTATAAGTTAAGCTGTTGGAATTGAATTACTTTTAAACTATATCGGAGCAATAGTTAGATAAAGGGATTATGAATCGAACTATGATAGAATACATACCTTTTGGAAATTAACAAATATGTAAATATTCCAGAAAATGCAAATATGTTTATAATTAAAAATTTACGAATTTAATACTTTTTAAAAAGGTCACATAAATTACAATTATTTCACATTTTTCATAACATAGTGATATTATAATGCTTACAAACTTAACATATTTGATGAATATATAATTTACACATACTTAGAAAAGCGGAAATCTTAGATTGTTAATTATTTTCAAGCAAATTAACAGATATGATAGTTTCAAAGATTCAGCAAGTTGAATTTTCCATTAAAATATAAAAAAAAATATTTTTCAGACAAATGTGCTTTGAAATATTTATTAAAATATAAGGAAAGGTGAATGCACATTTTCCCCCTTGAAATATCAATATTAAATCAATATATATTTAATATGTAAAAATTTAATAAAACTAACGAAATAAGTACAAATTATTATCTGCTGTAAAAAAAAATAAGGGGAAGAAAAAGAATATATTCTTAATTTTTAAAAAGTAAAAAGATATATATTCAAATATTAGCGAAAAAAATTAAAAATTGAATTCTAACCAGATTTTTCGGGACTTTTCCATTAAACTGAAACAGGCGATAAAGTCGCCAATAATGATGCGACCAACGCCAAACGGAATATAGTAACTTAGAACTGCAGCTGGTAACCTTTTGTCGCCACATTTTTAAAGCAAGTCCAGCCATTTTGTCACCTGCGCCAAAAGGGCGACTGTGTGCTATCGCCAAATCTGCTTGACGAGATTTGCGCCAGTATAAAGTATAGATTTTTCTTATTTTTTAAAAATTATTTCATATATAAAACACGAAATATCATTAATTATATACTTCCAAAGCCTTTTAATGTTTAAAATTTCATTTTGTATTCTATGCGATTAATGAAAAAGAGAAACCTGTACTGCTTTCATAACTCTATTATAACTGGAAAGATAGTTATAATTGCAATAATTAAGGAAATGAAACCCCGTTTCATATTTAGGAAATACTTTATATACAGAATGTCTCAAAATCTTTGACCGCGGCTTTTATTCCTTAAATATTGATCATAGTTTTGAACTGTAAATTACAAAGTGGCGTAAAAAAAGGTGAATAATGTTATGAATTCAATTAAAATTTTCAGGATTATACCTTGTTAACTTAAAGAATTTCAAGGTTAACTTTAAAAAATACAAAATTTTAATTTTTATACGAACCCAGTACAAAAAAAAATCTCAATGAACAAAATATGCCCATCCTCTAATGAGGTCATTTCAGCATTTTATCCCAAAAAGTCTTAAAGATATGAAACCACATAAATACCGACTTACACCACATTTCGATGCCTGCATATATGTTCAAAAACATAAAAAATCATGCCATATATTTTTTTAGGGATCGTGCTCAAATTAAAAAGAAAGTAGTGACTAAATAAATAAATAATAATTTTGTTATTATTGATTTAAAAGTATTAAAAATTTGCAGAAATAATAACTTGCAAAAGAAATGGCATAAGTTATTTTACAATTTCATTGACTGCCTTATTTTTACGTTATATTCTGTGATTCGTGATATAAAATTTTTAAGTGTTTATCAGGAAGCACAGATTTAAAAATTTATATTTAAAATTAATTATATGGAACATATTTTATTTCTTTGTAATTCATTCCTGCTTTGCGTCATTTATACTGAAGCTGTAAACATTTGTTTTTTAATCTGTGATTGACACTTCATCAAACTTGTTTAAACATACATTTTAGAGTTATTCAAGATAAAATTATAAAATTTTGTACATGATCTTATTAGAGGATAGAGCACATTTTAATCACTGGGAATTTTTTTGCATGGTGTTCGTATAAAAATTTAAGGTATCCGACAACGTTCACAGGAAAATTTTTAATTAATTAAATTTTTAAAAAGTATTTATGATTTTTAGAAGTATTGTCAATTATAAACAATATACATACAAAAGATTATTTGAAAATGTAATATATCTTAAGAATTAGGAAAATTTTGTAGTAAATTTGAATGAAATTGAACCAAAACAGTTAACACTCAACACCAAATGTTAATGCAGCAATCCTCTTTTTCTTTGCACACAAGTTGTAGAATGTAATTACGAATGAAATGAACCACAATCTAAGAAAAATCTTGAGATGCAAGGAAATGATGGGTAAATATAGACGGATATAAGCATTTTTTTCAGAAATTGACTTCTTAATTTCTTTAAAAACACCTATAAACGAAAAAGTGTTTCATCAACAGTAAGAGTTTTAGTTCGTTTCATAGCCCATATTATTTAAAAAACGCGCTGATATTTTTATCTGAATACTTCTATTAGTTTTTGAGATATCATGTTAACCGTGGAGAATTTTCATGAAAATTAAAATTGAAGTGAAAGACGCATTTTAACTAAAAAATATGTTTTGCTAAAAATGACTCTGGTTGATAGGTTACAACTGCTTTTTCTTAGGAAAAATCAACTGTTTTGGAAACAGGAAAGTCGGAACTAGAAGAAATAATAATAACAATAAATAAATCGCCACTGTTACCGTTAATCCGTGTTTTCAATATAGTCGAATACTTAAATTTTGTATTTTTTAAAGTTTAAACACCAGATAATTTTTACCGATTTCATAACGTTTTGTACTTTTGTAATTTGCAGTATATATCTATGATCAATATTTCAGGAATAAAAAGTTTATTAAGTTTTTTGTGACCCTGTATAATAAATTGTTGATTTTTTCTTTTTTTTTAAATTCCTTTATTCTATTATTTTATACCAGTTTTCACGTATTCTTATGAAAATTTCATTTTTTATTATTAATAATTCATATTCACGAATCTCCAATTTTTTAATCCAGCTCATCTCAAAGATAAATTTGACAAGAGAAAATTGCTACTAAATTTCGCAAGTACGACTGCATTGATTTAGAAATCCTTACTGTTTTAATAGCTAAATGCAGTTGGATTTTATTCGATTCATTTAAGCATGGATTTCGTGATTCACTTAATCATTTTTACATTCTCTGACCAGAACTTGAAAAATATAAAACTAATGACTTAACTATTTCGCTCATTATAGCTATGAAGTACAAGATTTATTACGAACATGGACAGAAAATAACCGGGCTGTACCACATTCGAACGCAATTACAGGCCAAGACGAAACAATAAAGAGATTAAAAACTCGCGCAGCGCAAACTTTTGTCGCCAAAAAAAAAAAAAAAAAAATGCGTTCTCACAACGCACTCGGATTCTCTGATTACAGTCACAGTTTTGTGCTCTTTTTCGATTTTATGAGAAAATAATATCTCATTACCTAAAGGTTTTAGAATCATTTATTTCTACTAACACAGAAAGATTATAAACAGAAATCGATTCTTGGGGTTTTCGTTCTCCTCACTCTGAGTCGTTCCGTGAACCATTAGACGGGGAAACTCCGAGAAAAATGCGCATTTATTGGAAATTTAAATTCTCAAAAAGACTTGTCATGGTATTGGAATTTTGTTTTTTTCCCCCGTTGCATTGTTCTGGTAACTGGTCATTATGGAGATAGACACCGATAGCCGAGCATTAAGAATCCAGTCAGGCTATTACGGTGATGAGGGGTTTATTTTCAAAAAAAGTTTTTTCGCGTGGCGGAAAATATTATTTCGAAAATCGAATAAAAGCAATGTGGGAAGAACGAAAATCGAAAGAAAACGACGAAAGAAAGAAATATATACTTGACTTGGAATTCTTCGTTTTTCTTTTCGTGCTCAAGCCTCATCTTCGGCATAGATTTTATAAATGAAAGAAATGCCGCACTTGCATTTATTTTTTGAAAACTTTAACACGGGTTTAGTTATGTTCATCTGACATAGATAAAAATGAGCGTACGTCTCTTATGCACTGCTCATCCGATTGCGATGAAACTTCGACGACGTTCAGCTCGCACTTACACGAAGGTTGCAGGCATAATACAATCATCTAAAGTATAAAACATATTTACTTCATCTATTAAACAAAAGATTAATCGCCAAATCACTCGCCAAGGAGACACAACAGATTCAGTAAAGATGCTCAATTCCAGCTTGACGTTCCTATTTCGGAGCTATTATACGTAAATGCCATGTAAGTCTTTCTCTGAGGTAATAGCTTTATTAATGAGCGTACGAGAAAGTTTTAAGGAAATCAATCCTATAGTTTAGAAATTTTAATTAAACATTTATAGAATTTTAGAGTAATTTTTTAATAACTACTGAAAATATGATAGTAAATATGATAATTTTCGTAAATATGATAATTTTTTTCTATTCTAATAATAATAATTTCTGCTAATCTAATAATTTTCTAACAATCTTCTGAAAATATGATTATTTTCGAATGTAATGCTAGTCTATCTCTGAGATAATAGATTATTAGAGTGTGCGAGAAAGTTTTAGGGTATCCAAAGTAAGTTTGAAATTTTAACTCAACATTGAATAAAATCTTAGCGTTTTTTACAGTCACTTCCGAAAATATTATGGTACAAATCATTTTGCACCCTCTTAGTTTTAAAACATTATCTTTCCAGCTATATTAAAGATGTTATGGTAAAAATATGTTTTGTTTGTTTAATCCATTTAAAGCAAATATTTTAATCACAATTCCTAATATTGAACTTGAGAATACTGAATGAATATGAAACGAATCACGCGCTACAGTTGATAGTTTCTTTCATCACCATTATGAAAAGAACACAAAACTTGCCAATTCTAAAAGAATACACATATCTAATACATAAAAATGAATATTTGTTTATAGAATATGGAATAAGTTATATTTATAATTTTAGAATAATAAATAGATAATATATAATTGAATAATATATAATTTCGCTTCATATATTATTCAGTTTCTATGAATGTATTCATTGCTGACAAGAAAACAAACACCATTCTTCTAACCATTCTTAATTACACAAGACATCTATTTCCAAATTCAAACGATATTCCCAAAATTATTTCTTCTGCTATAGCAACGCGCCGGGTATTAGCTAGTAATAAATAATAGAGAAGAATTTTTCGCAAAATAATATTCGCAGGAGTATTTAAAAAAGCACCGATTCGCAGACACTATTCGTTGGTAGCTAATATCATTTAAATTTCAGTATTTATTTTTAGTTCGTATTTATTTTTAATTTATATATAGAGAGAAACAGTGAAAAATATATGTTTGAAATTTATATTATTTATTTTATTTGAAACCGGTACGACGGTATATAAAATATGAACAAACAAATACTCATTTTTATATATTAGATATGTGAATTCTTTTAGAATTGTAAAACTTGCTGTTCATTCAGAATGGTAATAAAAGAAACTGTTTATAGGATCTCGTGACTCGTTTTATATTCGTTCAAAATTTTCTCATTAAATTTCAAAAGATGTAATTAAAATATTTTTTTTAAAAAATTGATTAAACATATACCATAAAATCGTTAATATAGTTGAAACTGTAATTTCTGAAAATTAAGATGGGGCAACATTTTGTGTACTATAATATTTTACCCCAGTACCCCAGGGTTGGTATCCCGAAAAATTTCTCGCATAATCTGCAATACAGTTGTTATCTCTGGGAATGACTTGCATGACATTTGCTTACTATGGCTACAAAATAAGTTTAAAGGCCTCGGTAGCCTAGTTGGTAGAGCATCCGTCACGTAACCGAAAGGTAGCGGGCTCTGTCCTCGCCTTGGCCCAAGACCGCCGTGTCGGCGCATGGCAGTGGGGGCACGTTCAATAGGTCATGACTGCAAAGTCCGCCATGTTCCCATATACCTCTGGGGGTACAGAATCAGGGATGAGTCGGTCTCTGATTTGGATCTCAATTCTGACTTGCGGATGGAGGAAAGAGTTCGATTCATCCTTAAAAAGGTTTGTGTGTTCGACAAAAATCTTACTTTCACCTGAACGGTGCTCGTTCACAACGTACGGTGCCCACTTCTGCCTTCATTCGAAAGAGCTCCTCTCATTCGGCCTTGTTAAGACCAAGTGGCATTATACCAACCCGAGCGTTTTCAAACATTAGTATATAGTAAACAGAATCATTTAAGGCATTTCGTTATGATAAATTTCAGAAATAATTTAGAGCAAGATTCCTTAATGTTCATGTTGAAGAATTTTAAAATACATTAAAATAAAATAATAATAATAAAAAAACCAAAAGTTTTTAACACACGATTTTACAATAATATAAGAATCTATAATATAATATCTATAAGAGCCTATAATATAAGAGTAAAATTTTTTAATCCATTATAACAACATCAAAACATCACATTAACTGAACAAATTTAAATCATTAACATCCGTTAAAAATAAATTTGCACCATTTGGAAGGTTTTATTAAACTGTTTACGACGTTTAAAATTGCACTATTATCAGAATGCTTCCAAATGTTTAATTAAAAACACAACTCTATTTAAAATAACATTTCAATTTATTATACAAAAGGAATACGTAATAAACAAAACTATTATTATATTTCTGAGCCCAAAGTTACTGATTCTTTAAAATGAGCTTATTAAATTTGCATCCATTTCAGTTGAATTGTGTATATTTTAAGTCATTTAGAGTTCATTAAGTTGATTATGGATTTAGAGGTCTGTAATGGTATAGCGCGATAATTCGTTAACGATACACTGCATTTTCACTAATTCAACCTGTTTGGATCAATGTCTGATACGATGATCAAATTTTCAGATGAATCGAAATTCGCTGCTAATATTTAAATTAGGTTTCATTCGAAAATTGATAATTTTAGAGAATATGAAAAATTATCAGCTTTCTCAAATGGATAAATATTCGTTGTCAGAAGAAAAAAAAAAGTTATGTGAAATTATGCTCACGCATATAGCTCAAAATAATGCGAAATCAATTAAAAATTGAAATTCAAAGTGGAACAAAATTTTACTTAAATTAATTCTTAATTATTGTAATAATATTCAAATGATGTGTTTCAACCCTATTACTTATTATTTAAGGAATCTGAATAATTTAAAATTATTCAGATTCCGTATAAACCGTATTTCTTTTCTGCTATTTTTACTTCCTTTCCTTCTACTATTAATTCATAATCTCCCTAAATATATGTAGAGATTTAATCAGCGGCCATTGCTGTTAAATATTTAGTTTTGCTGTTAAATATTTTCCAATTTGTTGCAATAGATGTCGCTACGGGTATCGCTAGATATGGCTGAACCAAAGTCCAAAACGCGTGACGTAGGAATTCGAGAAAAGGCGAACTGCGCATTCGCTCGCCGGACGGGGACTAGAGAGGATGTCATCGTCGTTCGATCATGTATCTTTAGAAAACGAAACGCCATGAAATTCTTAGCGGCATCTATAAGTAATTCCTTTTTTTCTTTTCTCTATTGTAAATAGTCCTGTCGTAATTGTAAGTGTCTTTTTCTTTACTGTAAATAAATTTCTTTCATGTTCAAAAGCTTCTTTTTTCTTCATTCAGTGACCCTAGACACTGAACTAAATGTGGTTGGATGGGCATTCTGTCCCACCCAATTCCTACAAACTTGGGGGCTCAGGATAGAACCTGGGACCTTTGAATTATAAGGCCGATAACATAACAAGAACTACGACAGAAAGCGCAAGAAGGCCCCAGTATATCAGAAAGGGGATTTGGTAGCCATTCAACGAACTCAATTCGGAATTGGACTTAAGTCAAGACCTAGGTTTTTAGGACCATATAAAATTGTCAAAGTAAAACCGAGAGATCGGTATGATGTTGAGAAAGTAGGCGATCATGAAGGTCCTCATATTACCACATCATCTGCTGATATGATGAAATTTTATTCACCAGGCTGAATAAAACGCAATCAGCGCGATAGTTAATTAACTATTTTATTGTGTTATATATTTCATTTTTATGTATATTTTAATATTCTAACAATTTTAATTCAATGATTATACACATTTTTTCATGCTCCGTGTATTATATTTTCATTTTGTAGTGAACTTTTAAATTTTTGCATTCATATTTTCGATGTTTTTCCAGTGATTTAATAAGCAAATTATTACTGCTAATATTATGTACCTTTTCTTAAGAATTGATATAGAGCGAATTTTAGATTTGTTGATTTTTGTGACAGTTTGGCCGAGTTTGATTTAATATCAGTCTTGAATGTCAGTATGTAAACAACGATGAGGTCATTGTTCTATCACGATTGGCCGAGTTGTAGAGATTTAATCAGCGGCCATTGCTGTTAAATATTTAGTTTTGCTGTTAAATATTTTCCAATTTGTTGCAATAGATGTCGCTACGGGTATCGCTAGATATGGCTGAACCAAAGTCCAAAACGCGTGACGTAGGAATTCGAGAAAAGGCGAACTGCGCATTCGCTCGCCGGACGGGGACTAGAGAGGATGTCATCGTAGTTCGATCATGTATCTTTAGAAAACGAAACGCCATGAAACTCTTAGCGGCATCTATAAGTAATTCCTTTTTACTTTTTTTCTTTTCTCTATTGTAAATAGTCCTCTCGTAATTGTAAATGTCTTTTTCTTTATTGTAAATAAATTTCTTTCATGTTCAAAAGCTTCTCTTTTCTTCATTCAGTGACCCTAGACACTGAACTAAATGTGGTTGGATGGGCATTCTGTCCCACCCAATTCCTACATATATATACACTGAAGTGACAAAAGTCATGGGATGACTGTTAATATCGTGTCGGTCCTCCTTTTGCCCGGCGAAGTGCCACAACTCGACGTGGCATGGAGTCCACAAGTCGTTGGAAGTCTTCTGCAGGAATATTGAGCCATGCCGTCTGTATAGACGTCCCTAATTATGAAAGTGTGGATGGTGCAGGAGTTTGGGCGCGAACGGACCTTTCGATGATGTCCCATAAATGCTCGATGGGATTCATATCGGGCGATCTAGGTGGCCAGATCATGCGCTGGAATTGTCCGGAATGTTCTTCAAACCAATCGCGAACAGTTCTGGCCCGGTGACATGGCGCATTGTCATCCATAAAAATCCCATCGTTGTGTGGGTACGTGAAGTCCATGAATGGCTGCAAGTGATCTGCAAGCAGCTGAACATAACCATTTCCAGTCAATGATCGGTTCAGTTGCACCAGAGGACCGAGTCCATGCCATGTAAAAACAGGCCACACCATTATGCAGCCACCACCAGCTTGAACAGTGCCTTGCTGACAGTTTGGGTCCATGGCTTCGTGGGGTCTGCGCCACACTCGAACTCTACTATCAGCTCGTAACAACTGAAATCGTGACTCATCGTGTAACATCTGAAATCGTACCATGGTTTTCCACTGGTCTAGGGACCAGTCGATATGCTCACGAGCCCAGGAGAGTCGCTGAAGGCGATGTCTTGTTGTCAGTAAAGGCACTCGATTCGGTCTTCAGCTGTCATGGCCCAAGGAAGACAAATTTCGCCGCACATTCCTATCGGACACGTCCCACATTGATTCCTGCAGTTATTTGACGAAGTGTTGCGTGTCTATTAACATTGACCATTCTACACAGACATCGGCGGTCTCGGTCGTTAAGTGCAGGTGGTCGCCCACTGCGCTGTCCATGATGGGATGTGATGCCTGAGATTTCATACTCTCGGCACACTCTTGATACTGTGGATCTCGGAATGTTGAATTCACTAACGATATCCGCAATGGAATGACCCATGCGTCTAGCTCCAACTAACATTCCACGTTCAAAGTCTGTTAATTCTCGTCGTACCGTCATAAATCACGAAACACCTGTTCACATGAATAACTTGAACACAAATGAAAGCTCTGGAAAACGAACTGCGCATTTATAATTTTTCGCTGCGATACTACTGCCATCTGTATATTTGCATATTGCTATCCCATGACTTTTGTCACTTCAGTGTATATATATATATATATATATATATATATATATATATATATATTTGTTTGAATTTTTTAAAGCAAAATTTCAACATACAAACATTCGTCAGCATGGTTTAGGCAATTTTTTAACATTTTGAATAGGAACGGAATAATTTATTACATTCTTTTTTGCTTAGAGAAAAGTTCCATTTTCTTTTTATACGTTTAAGAAGAATCTGAAATAAATGATTATAACAGCATGCTGATCGCTACACACTAACCATCTTCCGAAATATAAGTGTGACGATGGGTTTCTGAATGCAACCCTGTGTTCCAAATTTGTTCGTCTGCCCCTATTTACCGACGCGATGCCCTCCCTCCACCGCACGTGATTTGTGACTCTTGGCGACTGAGTCTGACCCCTTCAAATGGAAGAATTACGGTGATTCGCGAAAAAGCTAAATTTATTCAAAGGCATATGTGCTACAGCCATGCAAACGAATGAGTTATCTATCATGTTCTGTATAATAAAACAGTTTTAGTATAAAAGACAGCTAACATGTCAAATAAAAGAAGAAAAATCTGAAATTTCTAGCGTTTTCTTCTTTTTTTGGCCCGTGTTAAAAATTTTTGGGAAAAAAACTTCTACAAAATCGTCTTATATATGAAAATGTGATCCATTTAAAAAGAGGTTGTAGAGAGATGAGAGAAATCATACTTGAAAATAAAAGAACTGCAACTGTCAATATGGTTTATCAGCCTACCTGTTACAGAATTTCAGAATTAATGAAATCATTTTTTTAAATGAATGTCCATATATGTACCTAATGGTCGTTTTTGAGTTTTAGAGTATCACGGGGATGCATATATATCTCTTTGCTTTCACATATTCACGATTAACTTTAAAAATATCTACAAGTTCTGAATCAAGACCAGATCTCCAATAATGTGTAACAACGAGTATTTTTTGTAATGTACGTATCTTATAACCACACAAGCAGAGGAACAGCTGCTGTGGAAGGTGATGTTGGCTCAGAATAGAACCCATGACCTTTGGGTTTGAAGCCCGTTAACATAACCACAGGACAAAAGCAATTGCTCAGTCCCGTAGATGTTATCTGGCTTATTAAGATATCACCACACTGCCTCCAACGGATTTGGTCCAACATTTAATGAGGCAAATATAGTCTACTAGCTGGTACCCGGCGCGTTGCTGCCGCAGAAGAAATAATCTTGGAAATATTGTTTGGAATTTGAAATTATTCTCTTGTTTCATTAGGAATGATATTTATTTTCTTGTCGGCAATGAATCCATTCATTGAAACTGAAGTATACACAAAGGAGAAGCGTAAAGAGTATTTAATCTATTTTTCTGTATTATATTTGAGTATTGTTTTAGAATTGTAAAGCTTCGGGTTCCTTCAGAATGGTAATGAAAGAAACTATTTATTGTTTCTCTTGATTCGTTTCATATTTGTTCAGTATTCTCAAGTTTGATATCTTAAAAATGTGATTAAAATGTTTTCCTTCAAAACTAATTAAAGATAAAAAAAAATATATTTATGCTATAAAATCTATAATTGAGTTCAAAAGATAATTTTTTGAAAAGGAAGATGGTGCAAAATTATTTGAACTATAATATTTTCGGGAATTACTGCAAAAAACGCTAACATTTTATTACATGTTTAGCAAAAATTTCAAACCTGAAGAATGGTTCCCCTAAACCTTTCTAACACACTCTCTTATAAAACTATTAAGCCAGAGAAAGACTGACATTGCATTTACGTACAATAGCTACGAAATATGAACGTTTAGTTTGAATCTTTACTGAATCTGCTGTGTCACCTTGGCGAGTTATTTGGGGATTAATCCATGGTTAATTGATGCAATAAATAAATCTGAAAATATTTTTTATTCTTTAGATGATTGTATTATGCCTATAACCTTCGCGTAAGTACAAGCAATATGTTGTTGAAGTTTTATCGCAGTCTGATGAACAGCAACGCAGCACATAAGAGGCACACAGACAAACATTCGTTTCTATTCATATAGATTTGCATGCGTGGATCTAAATGATTCCTACTTTCCTTATTAACGGAAACAACATCGCAAATTTCAAACGGAACGTGTGGCTCATTCCGTTTATTGGTTATCGTGCTCTGACAAACAAACCAAAAGCAAGTTCATTTGTTTCTAAAACGCAAAAATACATCAGAATCTATTGATCGGTGTGGGCTTGTTTAAGATAATTTTTGAGAGTTACGTCCATTTCAGTTAGCTCAATGTTTCATCATCGTCTTGTTTATCACTTTTCCCTTATATTGAAACAGTTTAATGTACCGCCTTAGTTAAAAGTCATGCTGAAGTTGCATAAGTCAAGTCTTGATTTAAAAAAATTAAACTGTAAGAATTTAAACTTAATTATATAAAAACATTTGCAAGAAAAATTAAAAAACGCAATAAACCCACGTTTCATTTGACAACCATTGGAACGTATGATTGTGTCTAGTTTTAAACTATATCATACTAACTATTACTGTAAATCTCGCAATTTTATGTTCTGATATCCACTTGTAGTAATTAATATTACTGACTCATCTAAATTATCTGAAACTTTTTAGTAACTACAATCAAAACCATTCATTCGAAATTTTATTTTCTTCATCATTTCAAATTATAGATGATCGTGAATTAATAAAAGAGAAAGTCATACTACTGACTCTCCGTCCCTTTCGAAGGCACTCAGAAATAAATAAAGAATGACCGGACCACCGCTATAGCAACACTGGCGAGAACTGGGGTGGGGTCCTAAAGGCTCTCACCTGCCACGGTACAACCCTCCCCTTAGGAAGTAGATCCCGCTATCGATGAGAGGAGTTTGATTTCTCCCCATGATTGCACCCACTGGGTTCACGAGATCCAGCCACCTTGCAGGAAGAATATCATCCTCAATTATCAGGTGCCTCCTGCGGATTCGTAAGAGATAAAAACAAAACAGCTTCTTTAATACGTTCTTAGCTTGTACTTATCATATCAATGTTATTAACTAAATAATTAAACCAAAATAGCAGTACAAAATTTTCATCTTTAAGAAAAACTTTCAACAAGCTATATTTAAACTAGCCGCTTTTGGCGACCCACTGGTTCGCCATGAGTAATACGAATAAAAAAATTTCAATTAAATATTTATGTAACGTGTTTTCTTTATAATTTATCAGCAAGTATATTTTAACTTCAAACTTCGATAGTCATATAACTCGTCCTGTCGATGCTGCTACGTTCAGTGGTCGCGGGGTCGTCGGCTGTTTACAAGAAGAAGTCATATCACTCGTATTACTATAGAAGTATTACGATTATTTTTTCATTGTACTATAGACTTCTCTGATTTGCAATCAGTTGTTGTGGAATTATTTATTTTATTTTATCCAGTCACGTGTAGAGAGTTACATTTTAAAAAATTATTTGAAGTATTGTCAATATTATAGAAGCTAATTTTTTTTTTCCTTAGACGTGCTCGTGCAGATTAAATTTTATTGTTTTGTTCCAAATATATTGCTGAAAAATATGGCTGAAATATTTATTTAAAAAAATTTTAAAAATAAAAGCTTAATTTTTATGTTAAAAAACTGATACTGTTAGAAAGCTAATTTTTTAATCTTTAACTTGATGCAAAAATCATGTTTTTGCGGTAATGTTTTAAGAAGTTATAGCGGAAAAACGCCAAACTTTCGTTCACTTTTAATTAATTTAAATTCTAATTAAAAATTCGAAAAAATTTCTGTTGCACATTATCCGTGTAAAGGATACATACATGCCAAATTTGATAGCTCTACGTGAAATGGTTCGGCCTGTAGAGCGCCAACACACAACAACTTTATAATAAGTTTGACCTGCAGAGCGCCAACTTACAACTTTATAAGTATAGATTGTTTACTAATTTTCAAATGCTATTGCGTAACTGAATTTGAAAATTGTTATATATTTTTTATTCGTTACGATTACTTATTATACATAATTTATTTTAAAAAAAACCTGTTAAATTAAAAAATTTATAATTACTATTATATTTATCAACCGATTTAAAAACAACGAAATCGATCGAATTTAAAGAACACAGTTGAATATTTTATTTACACAGTTTAAGCTTCAGAAACAAAAATCTATAAATAGTTTTCTTCCCACTTTTCTATCAATTATTTCAAAAAATATTTCGAACACATCTAGACATAGACAGAATGATAAATTGAATTTCTGTTTGCATTTTCACATCTGCTTCCAAACAAATTTACTTTTTATGATTGCAAAATTTCACATCCTCCACACAATGGCAAGTTTTCTTGTCACGCATTTCAATCAGAATTTTTTTACTTACTTACCATTCATATGTCAAATACTTCTGTTCTTAAGCAAAATCAAATTCAATCCGTGTCTTAGCGGAGCGCAGTCTGCTGCCATCTATCGGAACTCCCGCGAAACGCAAACACCGCTTGCTTATAGCAATTTCAAATTTCGCAAAAATAAATTATTGTATAATATGAATTGATTTTGTTTTGCATTGTTTGTTGTAAACATGTACACAGAAAATTAATATTAAAAAATCATTGGCTATATTTTTAAGGTATCCTACTACGTTAAAAACAATGTTCATCTACCACACTGGTGATTCTTTTTTCATTACTATTATTTCTTGGAGTAATGACCGTCCGCTTTCCAAAAGAGTTTTCTAGGAGAAGTCAGACATCCCCTATCATCCATTGCTACATGTTTTTCAACTAAAATTTGTCGTTTACTTCCATTTTCACGAAACATTAATTTTTATAAACATTATCCAAAACTAACATGATGTCTCAAAAACTAATTGTGGTATTTAGATATAAATTTCGCCGCGTGTTTTAAATAATATGGGCAATAGAAGGAACCAAAAGTTTTATTCTTCACGAAATACTTTTTCATAGAAAATTTTCGAAATACTTTTATAGGTTTTTTATAAAAAAAATAAGTTGTGAATGGATGGAAAAAAATGCATATATACATATATTTTAACCCAACACTTCATTGAATCTCAAATTTTTCTTAGATTTTGGTTCATTTCATTCATCTTTATATCCTATAACTATATGTGCAAAGAAAAATAGGATTGCTGCATTACCATTTCGTGTAGAGTATTAACCATTTTAATTAAATTTCATTAAAATTCACAACACATTTTCCTATTTCTCAAAATATATCATATTTTGAAATAATTTTATTGTATTTATAGTGTTTATAATTGACAATATATCGAAAAACCATAAAAAGATTTTTTTAAAATCCAATTTTTGAAATTTTTTCTTTCGAACGTAGAAGGATACCTTAATTAATAAAAAAATTTTAGAAATTGTAATGGCTTTAATATTTTTAGATCCCATCAATAGCATTGTACATATAAAAAGAAACAAATATTTATTTTAAACAAGTATTATTTTACTACGAAAATATATGGCTGATGAAGCAAAAACTACTTATACATTGCTTTAATGCATTTTTATTTTAAAATATATATTCCTGATATGATAAGAAAGTTATAATCACGGATAATTTTCTTAAATAATATTATTCTATGAATGAATATAAGTATATACAGATGGATTAAATTTCTAATGTTAAAAGCCATTTTTCTAAGAAAAAAATATTTTACAATAATTGATTGCACGCATTCCATCGAATTCAACTCGAGTGTTAAATTTGCATTCAAAAGAAATTACGGATAATTTCGTGGATGGATCAGCTCGCATAAATGGGGTGAAAATGGTCTGATTTGAAATTTTCAGTTGGCATCCCAGGTAAGAAAATACATCAAATTCACCAAATCAGAAATAGAAAAATAATTTTTGTATTCAAGGTATCCGATTACGTTCGAAGGAAAAATTGGATTTTTAGAAACTATTTATGGCTTTTAGATGTATTGTCAATAATAAACATTATAAATACAAGAACAACTATTTGAAAATGTAATATATTTTGAGAAATGGGAAAATGTATAAAATATTTTAATGAAATTCAACCAAAATGGTTTATACTCTATACAAAACTATACCGTGATTTTCGTTTGTACACCATTTATAGAATAAAATGATGAAGGAAATGAACCAAAATCTAAGAAAATTTTGAGATGCAAAGAAGTGAGGAGTAAAAATATACACATATATGCATTTTTATCATAAATCTACAACTTCATTTTTCTAAAAACACCTACAAATGAAAAAGTATTTCACCAAAGATAAAACTTTTGGTTCCTTTCATTGCTCCTATTATTTAAGACATGTGCTCAAATGTTTATATAAATACCTTTATTAGTTTTGGAAATGTCATGCTAACGGTGGAAATTTGTACGAAAACTAAAGTTTTGAGAAAATGGATTTGAAAGTCAAAATTTAGCTGAACAATATATGACCCTTAATGATAGGTGAGGCATTCCTCTCCCTACTAAAGTGAAACTGTTTTGGAAAGAGGAAAGTCTGAACGACAAGAAATAACAATAAACAAAACTTCGCCAATGTGGTCGGTAACCTGTGTTTTTAACGTTTTTGGATACCTTAACAATGTAAAATATTAAACTTATCAGTACTGTTTAATAATTCTTTTAGCAGATTAAATGATCAGAAATTATATTTACATATTTAAAAGACCCTTTTATTTTAAAGTATTAATTTCCGAAGATTAGCCATTTGCATTAAATAACTAAAAATACAACTTCATCCATTCAAATATATCCATCTGCATCTCAGTAATCCAAAATTTTATTTGAATTTCATACCGTATTAATAAATAGGATGATAATTTCAGTTCTTACATTTTGAAATATTCACTGACAATGACAAATGATCTTATAAAAGACCCTTGGCATTTTCTAATGATTCACCTGAAAGTAAATTTTGTATTCATTTGAAACCTTTGTGATGGAAAAATGTATCGATAATTTGATTATTCAATAATTTCATTTAAAAATTATTTTACTGCTAAATTTACGCCACACTAAAATTAATTTTAAAATCTGTACAACTATCTTAAATAAAGAGACATTTCTGTTTTATTTATTTTATTCTTCCTTTAATTTTAACTGAATTCGAAGCTAGGCCTATGCGATAAGAAAGCCTTTTTAAAGAAATAACGAATATTGAATTTTAATAACACAATAACGAATATCGAGTTATAATAATGCAATAAAGAGTTTTAAAAAATTATTTAAAGAGAACTGTTCCAAGAAATAAATATTCTTATATTCAAAACGTATTTAATTGGAATTTCAATATGCTACATTATAATTAATATTTATATATTTCAACACTATTTAATGACTAAACATTTTTCTGGAACAATTATAATATCGAAGCATACTAACACGCTACCTTTAATTTGAGAAATATAGATTCTATTTAATTCATATTCCTTCTTAATTTACAGCACTATAAAATATTTTCTAACTGATAATTATTTAATATTTGCATTTTAAGCAAGGCTTTTTTATTAATTAAATAGTTTAATTAACTTTATGAAATCACGTTTTAAGAAATCTCAAATATTTTGCAGAAATGTAAATTTTCAAATTCAAATAATTTAGTCTGCAATATATAGTGTACTGAATATTTTAAGCATTTTTTTAAAACCATCCTATTATTTCTTTTAAATATAAATCATCGAGCGATGCAGTGGCATTTTAAGCGTGGCTGTTTTTATTAATTATATAAAGTTTAATTAAATTCATAAAATCTCGTTTTAAGAAATCTCAAATGTAATGCAGAAATGTAAATTTCTAAAATCAAATAATGCAAACTACAATAAATAGTATGCCGAATATTTTAAGCATTTTTTTAAAAAAAAAATCTATCCCATTATTTCTTTTAAACATAAATCAACGAGCAATGCAATATTCGTATGCAATCTTGTATTATTTAAAGTAAAATAAATTTATTTTTTTATCAAATAAATATCCGTAGGTTTCCACAATATTTATGCAAGCGCCATGTATTTATGGTGCCTACAAATGAAAGAAAGCAGAAACAAATATATCAAAGCTACTTTTCGAAATGAATAAGGGAGATAAATGTGTCTCGCAATGTTTCAAGAAGATTTATGGTTTGCATTCAGTACTGCAGATAGAAGAAAAAAAACAAATTTTTATCTTGAAACAATTGAAATTCGGTTGAATTGTTGTAAAAATATAGTTTCAAAGTAAATGTTTCCATGTTATTGAGTCGATTTATTTAAAGGAAAGGCTGCATTTTTCTTGTTCCAACAAAAAACTCAAATGTTTGATATTAACAGTATCATTTTAGGTGAATTAAACTAAAATATAAATAAATTATATAATAATTGCATAATTCTCTGAGATGACCTTGAGCCTTCTTTGGGGAGGTGAAAATTTAGGACGCAACTTGGGAGGGGCGGTCAACGAACGCGCATTTTCTTTACACTCGAATCAAATTTTCTGATGAAAGTAAGAGATTGAAAATCGGCCGATATATTCTGTAGATATTTTTCATACTATATCATTATGTTTTAGAAATTTTTCAAAACATTTCATCACTGAAAAATGTAAATGCATTGGAACATACATTTTCTTCTCAATTGATATATAACAATAAAAAGTATTCTTGAAAAAAACATATGACTTTATACTTTTTAAATCATATTTATATTTCAGGAGTACCTAAATAGACCCTGATTAGAAGATGGTTTTCTTCCTAGATATTCCTTGGATAGGTACATTCCTGTCAGATCCTGGCAAAATTGATCTGAATTTGTGTCTTCGTTGAGAAGAAAATTTAGTCATCCAATTTAGTACTGCGAGCAATTCATTTCCGAAGCGTAGGTCAATCTATATTAATATTATAAAAGTGAAAGTTTGGATGTTTGTTACTCAATCACACCAGAATGGCTGCTGAATGGAATTGAGAACAAAGGTAGATAATAGTCAGAAAAAGAACAGAGGCTACTTCTCATTCCGGTTCTTGGAGTGCTTCATTTTTGATTCATTAAAAACTCACTTTCGAGTCAAAGAACCGAAACCCGCCAAAGAGGAGGGAGGCTTTAGTTTTTTCCCCAAGAGAAATGAGTTTAGGGTTAGCTGAATTATTTCAAATGATTCTGTTGATTTTCTTTCTGTTTGATGTATTTAAAATAAAATGTTGTGAATGAATCGATCCTTTGGATTCATTCTGAAGTATTTTTAAATGAAAACAAAACAAAATAAAGGAAATAAAAAATCTCTAATCCTCATGGCGTTACCCCAACTGGCGTAGGAAAATCATGCATTTACGTTACACCAACTGGCGTGGAAAGTTCGTGCGTGATTGTTGACAATTGTGTTTTCATTTAAAATAAATATTTGTTGTAGTTATATCCATCTCGATCCATATATTATTATGTTTACATATTTGTGTTTTTCTCGATCGATATTTTGTTATTTCTTGTAGTTCAGATTATAATCTTTAGGAAATAGTTTATCTTTTCTAGGAAAAGAAAAGCCTGACCTATCATCCAGGGTCACCTACTTTTTCAGCTAAAATGTGTCTTTCACTTCCATTGTCGAAAAACAGTAATTTTTATAAAACTTCTCCATCGCTAGCACGATATCTAAAAAACTGAAAGAAGCATCGTCAGAAGAATTTCAGAGTGTGTTTTAAATAATATGGGCAACGAAATGAACCAAAAGTTTTGTTATTGGTGAAACACTTTTTCATTTATAGCTATTTTTAGAAAAATTAAGTTGCAAATTTATGGAAAGAATGCATATATACGCATATTTTCCCCCATAACTTTTCTGCATCTCATAATGTTTTTAGATGTTGGTTCATTTCATTCATCATTAGATTCTATCACTTGTGTACAAAGAAAAATAGGATGGCTGCTTTGCCATTTTGAGTAGACTGTTAACCGTTTTGGTTATATTTCTTTAAAATGTACTACACATTTTTGTATTTCACAAAATACATTATATTTTCAAATAATTTTTTATATTATATTTTATTAAATTTTAAAATATTGTTATTCTATATATATAATGATATTAAATTTATTATATTTTTAAATAATTTTTGGTATAATTGTATAATACATCTAAAAACCATTAGTTTGGATTAGTTTTTTTTTTTTTTTTTTTTTTTTTTTTTTTTTGAATTTTTTTTCCTTTGAATGTTAGTCGAACACCTTTTAAGTAAGAAAGCGTCCTGACTTATATTTAAAGCTCAGATCTTAATTAAAAAAAAGAATCAAGAAAATACGAAAACAACAGAGTAAGACGAAAAGGAAAACAATAGCTAGCCGAAGAAAAGTTTCGCAAAAATATCTCCGTAACCTAAACCGAAGGAAAATAAGAAAAGCACAGACTAAAAGGGAGGGGAGGGTGTAAGAATATAAGAAGAAAAAATCGGACAAGAAGAAAGAGTTTTCGTAAGTATCGCTTCGAGTCATCTGGCATCAGCCAGGAAAAGGTCGGTAGGTGGCGCCCCCTCTCCTCGCGGTAAAGAGGCTCGTAAAATCGGGACCCGTGAGAGATTTACGAGTCACAGTCGCAGTTTGCGATTTTTCGAAAAGGACCCCCCTCCTCTCCACCCTCCCTCGTGGCGTGTCGAGACAAGGCCACGCAGACGTGACAGCAAGCCGTTTCGGTGGATTATGTCATGCGGGACTCCATGCTTTTTTGCTGCTATAACCGTGGGCTCGTGCAGGTAACGTTTAGAGGCAGCTAAAAATTAATCTCTCTTTCTGGAGGGTGCTAATGCAGCGTAATCTGAAGAGCGGAGAGAATTTATGGCTGATCCCGGCTTTGGAGAGGCAGATCGAAAGTTGCAATTCGCCTTCACCGTCTCTTGCCTGCTGGATTGCAGTCGGGAAGTGAAACAGGCCCATTCCTAGGCTTGTATCGGGCAATGTAGTTTCACTTCTCGTCTTCATTCCTTGTCAAATGCTTTCGTGAAGAAATATATTCAAAAGGAATGATTAGGGCATTTTCAGTAATATCCATCTGTCATGTATTTTTGACACTGCAGATCTAACTAAATATCTTACACACACAAATATATATATGTTGTATATATATTAACAAAATAAGCCAAGCAAAAAGGAACACAACCAAATAAAAATAAATTTTTTATGATTGATTTTTTAAAATTTTAAACTTGTTTGAATCCCAAATAATTTTTAGTTTCCGATTCTAATTTTAGTTTCGTTTCCGTAACTAGTTTCGATTTTGTTTCGTTTACGTAATTTTATTAATTATATTAAGCTAGATTTTTTCATTAAGCGGTTCTATTTCATTTACTTTTCATTTTTGTGAACTTTTAGCAATTAATTCTGAATTTAATTTTCATTTCGATTTCGACCTAATTAGTTTCGTTTTAATTTTTGTTGACTCAGGAAATTTTAGCTGCTACTAAAATATAGATGAATTAAATAAATTAGCAATATAAGAGAAAACGAAACTGAGTATGGAAACGGAACTAAAAATAGGAATTGAAACTAAAAATTATTTCATATTCGAACAAGATTAAAATTTTAAAAAACTATTAAAAAATTACTACCAAAATACAGATGAGTCTAAGTAAATTAGAAATATAGGCAAAGTAAAAAGTAATACAATGGAATTATAATTGTAACAAATAGAAAAGGAATCCGGACTGAAGACGTTTTCATGGGTCACCCTCAGGCAAGGATTCAAAATAAGGGATGTTTTCAGTGAGGTATCGGTGGACAATGGTCATAAATACCCGAAAATCTCCCAAAAAGTAAGGCCAAAGAGAAACATCAATTTTATAGCAAAGACAGAAAACAACATTTAAATCATCATCAAATGTAGTAATAATATATATATATATATATATATATATATATACAAAAACACTATTACTACATTTGAAAAAAAAATATATAAGAGAGAGAGAGAGAGAAAAGAGAAGATTGCAGTTCGAAGACATTGAAGAGACTTAAAAGACTTTTGATGCTGTTGCGTCGTTTTATTTCATCACAGAAAAGCAAGCATGTCTGTGTAGAAGCTGAGAGCGGCGAACACAGTACGAAAGACTGAGTAATGAGGAAAATTTCTCTATCATTTTATCTGAACAGATCTATAGTATAGGGTGAGACTTCCGAATTCATTAACTCTATTCAGATTTAAAAAAAAAAACACGAATGAAACTGACATTATATTAACTCGAAGTGGTGCGAACATTGCTGCAAAAGTTCAGAAAAGGCGACTCAGTATCAAATACGTGTGTCGCCGTAAAGAATTTCAAGTCCTCGAATCAAAAGAACTGACACGAAGGTAAGAACAACAAATGAACGAGGAAGACGTATTAAAGAACTATCACTAAAATTTGTTTTGCCTTTGGTTATCCGTTATTTTTTCTTCTGTAGAAAATACGCGACAGACTCATTTATTTGAGACTCGTTTATCGAAACTCAAGAACTGATGAGATAAATTTGTGCATTTTATTGGTAGAAAGTTTATAGATAAATGCTATCAAAGATGACGCTTTGTGAAATGAAGATATTAATTAAGTTGTTCTTTTTCAATGCACGATAGCACCAGAATTAATTTCTCGCGATAAGGTTGTTACTGTTTAAAATGTTTTGATTAAGGTAGATATAACAATTTATAATGTTCCGAGCAATGTGTGAATTTACAAATGTCATCTTATGTGAAGATCTGATTAATAGTAAAAGCTTAATTTTTAGTGAAAAATAGGCGTGTCAAATATCTTAAAAAAGAAAAGAAATAAAAAAGGGAGTCATTTTTTTCATTCTCATCAGAATTTTTAAATATTTATATAAATAAAATGATTGTCTGTCTGTATGTCTCTTACGCCTTCCCAAAACTTTTATCCTATTGCGATGAAACTGAGTCAGCTTACTGCTTACACCTACGGGATGGTGGTAGGCAAAGTGCAATTACCAAAAAAAAAATGTATTCGAATCTCAACCGCATTATTTATCAAGTATAAATATCCAAATAACTTGCCGAGGAGACACAAAAAGATTTTGTAGAAATGCTAATTCGAAGTGAAAGGTTAATATTTTATGGCTATAGTATGCAAATGTCATGTCATTCATGCTGAGAGGTAACAACAGTATTATAGATTATGCGAGAAAGTTTTTGGGAGACCAATCCTTGTGTTCCAACCCGTAAGTGCAAGAAATAAGTTGTCGAAGTTTTTTCACAATCGGATGAACGGAACGGCCTCACATAAGAGACATACAAACATTCATTTTTTTATTTATATAGATTTGTTTATTTATTTAGAGAATTTTTTATCATCTGAGTTACAAAAAAATGCATCCGGATCTATCCAACCCATTTTCAAAAGATACACCTCAGTAGCTTTTATAATGAATGATTTAAGGTGCTCTCAAAGGTTATACTTCCAGATATAAATATACACGTATTTTCCGTACTAACAGTGTGAAACGGTGGTTATTTGCTCCTATAAAAGGCAAAAAATTGCATTCGTCATGATGCAACGACCATCAGAGGATATACAATCAGAGTGAGTATTCCAAACGAGTATGGGAATGAATCCTAGTTGAATATCCTACCAGGACAGGGCAGTTCTTTCCGGACTTTGCATTAACACTTAAATGGCCGCTCACACAGCTTGTGAAACATCTGGAGTAACTGATAGTGCCCGTGGATACAATACCCCGGTATCATATCCTGTAGCACAATATTGTACAAAATTATTATTATTCAGTATCATATGATATTAAACACTATTCCACAATATTAAACAATGTAAACGATACAAGTGGATAAGAAATTAATCCGCCACTGTGAATAATAGCATTTGTGATGATATTAATTGGGAAAGACAAGACTATGAGCATCTTACAGGCTTTAATGCTTTATTATTACCCAGGGAGCACAGTCTGTTGCACTCTATTATACAATATTATGCGATATTATATGCTATTAAAATGATTCCACAATATTAAACAGTATTGATCGATGTCATACAATATTGTACAGTATTTGTGTGCTACTAGGATATGTGTGTGATCTGACCGTTGCGTTTTGTATATATGTTCGCGAATGTAGGATTATTTCGTAAATTTGAATACAGCATATAAAAGTAATTCTTCAAAAATTGTTGAAGCGCCCACTGCGATGTTTGATTGGGTAGTCATGTCACCACTAAGCCATACTACTGACTCTCCGTCTCGCTCGAAGGCATTCGGAAATAAAACTGAATGACAGGACCGCTGCTACAGCAACAATGGTGGGAAGTGTAGTTGAATCCTGTGGACCATCACCGGCAACGGTACAACCCTTCCAGTGGAGAGTACGTTCCGTCATCGATAGGAGGAGTCAGACAACCCACTTTTTTGTAACCACCGGGTTGGAGATCCATCCACCAGGCCTCAAGCATCCCCTTTTCAATCCCGAAAGGGGGGGGGGGGTAGTCGTATGACCTCCTACCCGCCCTATGACACACGGATAAAACATCGCAAGACCGAATGACCGGACCGCCGCTACAGCAACACTGACGGAAACTGTGGGTGAGTCCTAGTGGCCATCACCGGTCACGGTACAATCCTCCCCGTAGGGAATACGTCCCGTCTTCGATAGGAGGGTCAGTGCCCCTATCTATTATTGTACCCACCGGGTTGGCGAGATCCAACCACCATGCAGGAAGTTTCTCATCCTCATTTCGAGTACCGCAGGGGACAAAACGGTCCCCATTAAAAATCGATTCGAAATGCCATCGGCCTTGCGTGGAAAGATGCTTTGACTGATCGATTAAATAAACTCAACAAAACAAAAATATCGAAAATACCACGATATTTCTAAAGCAAAATTCCAAAAAATCCTGATACGTGAAGCCAAAATGATTAATTTATTAACATATTAAAATTAAAATAATCTACAAAAACTACGTCGATGATAAGTTTTTGCAAACAAATCCATAGCCCGAAGTTATCTATACTTATAATAAAGCTCAATGTGTGTGTGTGTGCGTGTGTGTGTGTGTGTTGGCGCTCTACAGGTCAGACGGTTGGACCTATAGCTACTAAATTTGGTACATGTACACCTTGGAGGTTCGGAATGTGCAACTCGGAGCCCTTTTTCCGAATTTTTAATTAGAATTTGAATTAATTAAAATTTAAGCGAAATTTTGACGTTTTTCCGCAATAACTTCCGAAAATATGATCGCACAAACATGATTTTAACATCAATTTAAAGATAAAAAAAATTAGCTTTCTGTTGGTATCAGAGTTTTAATATATAACTTAAGCCTCGATTTTTAACGAATTTTTAAAGAAATATTTTAACCATGTTTTTTAGAGCACGTGACTGGATAAAATAAAAGAAAACAATGACGGAAGTTCAAATAATAAAAAAAAAACTATCATCGTAAATCAAGTCTAAAGAAATTATACTTTCAGCACGTGACTGGATAAAATAAAAGAAACATAAAATATGATATTTTCTAAAAAAATAAATGCAAAGCAAAGGTTTATATAATCGTTTGCAATATCTAAATCATTTATTCAACAAATCTTCTTTATTTATGGTAAACCTGATCAAATTTAGACAGAATATGCATTGGAATTCCGACTTAATGGCATATTTCTATAATCGTTTGCAATATCTGTATCATTATTTCAATAATTTTTTTCCATTATAAAATGTGATAGTTTCTAAACAAATAAATGCAAAGCCAAGGTTTCTATAATCGTTTGCAACATCTATATCATTTATTCAATATATTTTTTTTCTCCTTTTTCGCTTTCTTTAAAAAAACACATTAGATATTGAAGCATCACGGAAAAAAAAAACATTTTTAATTTCGGGCCAATCAATGCCCGGAATTGTTTCAAGGCTAATGTATATGTGATTTAATTAAAAATTATAGAACGCATTATTCATGGCGAACCAGCTGGTCGCCAAAGGCGGCTAGTTTAAAATAATCGCAAACACTTAGTTTAAAATCCGTAGCTCTTAGGTTACTTACATCCGAGATTTTGTTTAAAATGTTTCCCTATGTACACATTTTTCAAAAAAAACCCTTTTGTCTGTAAGTCGGATGGCGAATGCCGAGAACAAGAAATGCCTTTTTAAACGAACTTTAAGAACAACTTAACCGCCTGAAATCGTAATGGAGTTCATCTTACCACTTAGAAACTAAAAATGGTTCTTTCGCTTCCTTTGATTTTTTTTTCCTTCTTTACTTTCCTAGTGACGAATCGGAATTTCCGGCAGGAAAAAGTTCTTATTCTTTTTACTTATTCTTCTGACTTGTTTTTTTTTTCTCTCTGCATTAGAAGAAAAGTTCACATTTGTCTCAGCTGTAAAAAGATCTTTCATTACGTGGACAAAATAACTGGTGGAAACATAATTTGTTTTTGGATTGCATCGAAGAAAGGTTTCGGGTAATTTAAGAGAAAGCAGACGGAGTTATAGATTTAGAACAAGAAGTATCCAGTGACGGTACATTTGAACCTCTTCCTTATGTAATGTAATCATTTCAGCAGAAAGTAACGAACTCACATTATTCTGATTATGAAAAAGCATTTCGAGCAGCTGGCAAACTAATACTATATATATTCGTCGTCGATAATTTTGAGAATATTGAGATTTAAGGACAAGTATTTCTTGGACGTGTAATAACATTCAAAGCAATATGACAATTTTCAGTTTATGCAATATTCTTAAAGGGGCTTAAAACTCGTTTAAAAGAAATGATTACAATATTTCTAAGACAAGAAAAGCGGGCGTCCTGGCCTAGAGGTAGCTTGTCTTCCTTGTGATCTGGGCGTCCCGGTTTCGATCATCGTTTTTCTGTGTTCTATCTGTGTGATGCATGAATGTGCCCCCCTGTAAAAAGAGGTTGTGCAAGCGAATGTGTGTTTGTCACCTTCATTTGAGCTAGAAGTCACACTCTCGGTGATCAGGGGTCATTACCCCCAGAATCTACTGCACCCCCTTTCCATGGAAACAGAGGAACGACATCATCATCACCAGAAAAAAATCCAAGAAAGCGGAATGGCAATGCAGTTTCACAGATATTTAATATAAGGAATATTAATTATCTACACAAAATGGTTTTTCACTGTTTTATTTCTTTAATTATAATTCTGTACTGCAGAACCGTTTACCTTCTTAACCTGAGACGCCAAGTGTGCTCCAGTAAATTAAATAATTGGAAGTGGATGATTGGAACTGGAAAATAATTTTTACTTTTTTTAGGTTTCAGGTTTTTTTAGTTCGATTCCGATATGACTTTGTTTCCTTTCCAAAATAATTTTTAGCTTCATTTCCGAAATAATTTTAATTTTATAATGTTTCAGAAATAGGTTTTAATTTCATAATGCTTACATTTTTTTAATTCCTTTTTTAGTTTGATTCCGAATTAATTTTGATTTTAGATTATTTCATAAATTGGTATTAATTTCATAATGCTTATATTTTAGACTACTTATGAAGATAGTAATATTTAACCTTCACGTATTCTATGAGAAAAGGAGACACGCCCTTTGGAAGTAATAGATATATAATCTTCATCACTCAATACTTAAAGATGGCCACATGTACTACTTTATCTACATTGAGTCATTAATATTACAACATAGTCCTGAACGAGTTTTCAAATTTCATTCAATAAATTATGTTGTTGTTATTAGTTATAGCACTTTAGAAACCCGCTGACAGAAAGCTGTCAGCAATATAAGCCTAAATGAGCCTTCATTGTTTTCAGTAGCGCCAAATATGGCCATAGCTACTTCATAACTACTTCTACATAGCTACTTCATGCTTCACATTCTCCTGCACAACCCCTTTCTACAGGCGGGGCACATTCACACTACCCACAGATAGAACACAGAATAACCATTCTGCTCGAACCGGGACTCGAACCTGGGATACCCAGACCACGGGGAAGACACGTTACTCCTATGCTAGGACGCCAGCAATGGATTTTATTCATCAGATATACGTATGGTTACGAGTCTGTGATACATATGATTACGAATCTGTCCCAGTATAGTTGGTTCTTTCACCGGAAAGCATGATTTACAGTATCTGTACTGGACACTACAGGATGCTCTTAGCTAGTGATCCCAGTGATTGGCGACCAACTCGCCGAGCATTTGGCGACAAAACGAATAATGCTCGAAATTTGACATGTGCTACTATGAGTTTAAATTGAAGCTTAATCTCAATATTAAAATATTTATCATGCCAGGTATATAATGTTACGAATCTGTGACGCTGCTTCTCAGTATATTGGTCATATCACCGGAAATAATAATTTACAGTACTTTGTATTGGATGCTGCCAGATACTCTTAGCCAGTGATTTTAGAGCTTGGCGACAAAATGAATAATGCTCGAGACCCAATCCACCCATTAGGAGCCGTGATACGCCTGTTGGTCTGAAGCTTCAAGCCCTACATCCTGGGAACTATAAAAGGACGGCAATCTCAAACTGCTAGAAGTAGCATTCGAAAGCGACGGTAAGTCTCCGAAATGATAGCGAAGCAACCGCGGATTCAAATTAGGGTTGAACTGAGTTGTGTGCCTTATTATCAATTGCAGAAGCTGCATCGAGTCCTGCGCAGCCAGTCTGGTGGTAGTGATATAGCTAAAGCGGGAAGAGACAGAGGAGTCTTTCAGTCGTCTGGAGAGACCATAGAGCGAAGTTTCGAGAATCCCTTCTCCTGCTGAATCCTGTCTGGCCTCTAAGTGTGCTGTGGTCGTTGTGGGCTACTGTTGTTGTTGAGTGCTTCTGTGTGTTCATCTCGGTTGTGCATATTTGTCGCCTTTGTGCTGTCCTGTCCTCGTGTTAATAAACGTCGCATTTGTTTTTTTACTGAGGCCTGCTGATTGGGTTTATTTCACACCATGTACACATAAACAAGCCTGACGGAGGTAAAATTTGCAACATTATTCCAAAATTATGTCTTGATTTCGTTTTCTGAGATCTATTTGAAGAATTTTAACGACTTTCTTGAATGTTTCTTAATTTATGAAAATCTTGGAAAATAACGATTTTAAAGATATAGTTTTCTTTCAAACGCAATTTAAATAATCCCATATTTTTAACACGCTAATAATGACGTCTCGGGTTTTAACACGGCCTCCTTCAACCTAGTTTCTCTACTGAACTCTGAACATCCAAATTCATTAGAACAAGATGTGATCTACTTAATCGATTTGCTGGAAAAAAGGGTATACTACAAAAATTATTTTTGATTGACGGAAAAAGCTAAATATATATAATTATAACTGAAAAGTAATTTTATCAAACTTGATAGCTTAAGGTGTACGTACACACTAGAAGACTTTAAAAAAAAAACTTTTAACTTAAAAAATCCAATTTTTTTCACAGTAGGTCATTAATATAAACTCTTTTCAATGATTAAAAACCATATCACACTAATTATTAATTAATATTTAATGTTCTAATTAGTGCATTATCGAAACATATCTTGAAATAACGCCAAATATGAGTCTTCGTGTTGTCTGCCTCAATCAAGTTATCAAAGTATATAGTTTTTTTAACAAATTTTTCATCAACGACGAGTAGAAAAAGAGAGATTTTTTTTGTCATTCTAACTTTTAAATAGTTATTAAAAATTTATTTCTCTAAATATAACTTTGAGTGAGACACAAAACATCCACTGTTGCAGACAGATTATTTTCATATATAAGAAATTGTAGCTGGTTAGTGACTTGTTTAGTTATGATTGTTTGAATGAAGCAACTTAGCAGAAAATTATCATTATTCATCAAATGAGTTTAATAAAAACCGAAACTCGAGTTTTTAGTGAAAGTACCCTCAAGAAACTTTCTTATTACTAGAGAAATATAACGAATATTAGCAACACCTGGTATCGTTTGAAAAGCAAAGGATCACAGAATATTTTTAAACAATAAAAACATTAGATGTTTTGAACAATTTTCTATCCGGAGTCCTGGCATAGGGGTAACGTATCTTCCCCGTGATCTGGGCGTACCTGGTTCAAGTCATGGTTCAGGCATGGTTGTTCTGTGTTCTATCTGTGAGATGCATGAATGAACCTCCATGTAAAAAGGGGTTGTGCAAGCGAATGTTCATATGATCTAGAAGTCAGACTTCTGCCCTCTGGGTGCTCAGGGGTCTTTACCCTCAGAAGCTACTGCACCCCCTTTCCATGGAAGCACAAGGGCACGACATCATCAACAATTTTCGAAGTTTCAAGTATGCACGTGCACCATAAATAGAACGTTTTTAATGATTGCTGATTCATGCCAGTTTCTGATATTATACAGTTTATAATCTATTCAATGCTCAAAAGCTGATGCGATCTGAGAAATAACCTTGTGTCGAAAATGAATCGTGTTAATAACGAAAGCTTAAATAATCCCCATGATTAATGTCTGCCGAGCGGCAAAGTGTAGTTACATTCCTTTCGGCATGAAGAAATTCGTATAAGAGAATCCGTGCCCTTCAAAAGGCTAGTAAATTCTGGTAGTCAGCCTAATATTCATTCTTTCCTATACATACATTTCATTATCATACATTTTCATTAGGAAAAAAAGTAACACTGCATACAAAAGCAGCTCTGCCCAAAACAAAAATCAACCCTATTTATATTTCCTACCTATTCCTTAAAACGAATTCCATCTTTAAATTATGCGTACAAATAATAAAAAAAGAACTGTTTATTAAGCCATGAATCAAATTAATGGCTTGCATATTTTTTGCATATATATATATTCTGACCTCAGCAAAAGGAAGAACTCTTATTTACATTCGGAAGCACGAGATTTATTAAGGACAGCTGCCCTTGAAAACATGCGTAACTTCCGCGCGGTTTTCAATTGCATTGAAACTCGTAAAGAGGATTCTTTTTCGCGTAATTTCGTTTCGTAATTTTTCTTTTTTATTGAGCAATTAGATTTGTCTGAGAGGGAAAAATAAATATATAAAACCAGGAGCGAAAGCTTCGGAAACTCTCATGGATTTTATGCGTATCTTGATTTTAAAGCTGGTTTAAGTCGTTGTTCTAAGCTATAACGAGGCTTTTACGTTGTTAAATGGAATCATTTGTATGTGTAGTCATAATTCTTTGTTTTCCAAAACATTAGTTTGTGTTTAAAACATTAAATTTTTATGAAATAATTACATTGCTTGAAATGGTAATTTTTTTGGAATAGCATATTTCTCTCCGAGTTTATTCTGTGACCGGAAACAAGGCCCCTTAAAAGTTTGGTTTAAGAGGTAAAAATGGAAATGTTTTCAAACTGTTGAGTGTAAAGAATTTTTTAAACGAATCGGCCAAAAGCATTTATTTATGAAATTAAAGAAATATTTATTTAGGGAGATTAAATTTTATTTTCCAATTACTCGAAAATAATTTCAGCTTCAGAAACAAGAAAAATATTTGTAATTTCGTTGGGTTAACACCCAAAGGTAATTACGTAATTTATTTAAAAACAATATTCAAGATTTTAAATAAAAATAATATTTAAAAGGAAATTTTTATTTTTGTTGTTTCCAGTGGCACTTGACAAGCCCGCTGATCGCTGTCAGCGATTTTAAGCCTGAATGAGCGTCCTTTGTCTTTCAGTAGCGCCAACTAGGGCCAAAAGTACGACTTGGCAACTTCACGCTCCACATTCGCCTGCGCATCTCCTTTTTACAAGGGGTCACATTCATATTACTCACAGACAGAACACAGAATAACTACCAAGCCCGAACCGGGACGGCTAGATCACGGGGAAGACACGCCACCTCTAGGGAAAAAAATTTCCACAACAAATGTTAATATCTTGTTACCGACCCTTCACAATGTATAAAATATAATTTGTTTAAATTTTATTGGTAGTCATTAAGAATTACTTTGAGAAACATTTTTGTGATCTTAATTTTAGATATGAGTGTATATGCATAGATATCCATGCGCCATAAGCGTACTATATAATTAAGAACAATTTTCAAAAATAAACTATGAACATAAGAATTAAGTTTAAAATATGACGCTGTTATGATAATTCGAAAAGATATTTATATATATTTTTTCAGAACTTTTGTTAAATTTTCATGATTTTCAGTTCGAGTTAGAAAAAATGAAAATGCAGTGTCATCAAATAAAAATGCACGATCTATTAAAAAAGAATATAAAATTAAAAAAGAATAAATGCTTATAAATTGCGACAGCGTTATGTTGTCAAATCACATTTGTTTTTATTTCAAAAACCTTTAAAGAGTTCAGAATTCATTTTTTTAAAATTAAAATGATTCAAAATCGAAATTGTTAATAACTTTTTATGTATTCTAAATTCAATTTATGCTGCAATTGTTTATTTATTCATACTTAAATTTAAATCGTTGGCGCATTTTGGAAAATTCCGTTATCACTAGTAAATTCTCTACATTTAATATTACTTCATAGCGAATCAACAGTCATGACATCTGTTAGATATGCAACAATTCCGCACATGAAAGTGACTATTACAACTTTAATAATGTCCGAAATGATCATCTAGATTAACTGAACTAAGCTTTCAAATGTCTTCATAACATTATGAATTATGTCAATAATTGCGACGCATGATTAAGTTAGATTTTAAATTTATCCTACTGAAAGGTTAGTTGCACAAATAACGTACGACTTTGTCATTTGAAGGCATTATTAAATGAATTCATTATCAGTCAAATGTGTCTCAAAGTATATAATTACGATTCATTTGCTTTTCAAAGTAAACTAAATAGCTAGTAACTATTTATCTATATCGCTACTGATGAATATATGCTATGCTAGTAATAGATAAATAAAGAAATATATATTTAAAAAGTTTTGGCGATAGTATAGGTTGAAATTGCGCCAAAGATTGAACTCACGATCTTCCGCTTTGCAGCCAGTAACTGCCACTAAACATCGGTGATCACTTTTGTATAAGGGATATGTTGCTTGACTGCAAAGAGGAAGATCGCGATTCTCGGCGGAATTCAACTTACACATTGGCACAATTCCAGCTAAAACTATCCCCAAATTGGTGACTTGGGGCAAAACAAAAAACAAAATTAAATTTAAAAAAAACTATTATCGATCATTAAATTAACTTATTAACATGTGCTGAGATGTTTAACAAAATTTAATAATTTATCATAAATGGAGTCCAAAAAATGACTTGCCATAAAATAATTAAATCTGCCACTGCCTTCACATTAAAAAAAATTGCCGAAGCCCTTCAGATTAGTTTAATTATATTAACGTCCCGTTTTAAAGCAACACGAGGGCTAATTTGGGACGGACCTCGTCCTTCTGAACCACGGTCAGGTGCCGAGGACGACGCCTGAACTAGCAACCCCCCTCTCCACACCACGCCACACCAGCGGGAGGACGTTTGGCCGGAAAGATTTAACTTGCAAGAGACCCCCTCACACGACGGTTCTCCGGTGGAATCGAGTCTCGAACCTGAAACCCACCTTTTCCGAAGCCGTCACCTTACCACCGGGCCACGGCGGCCCTACCGAAGCCCTGCATAGTAACTTAGAATTTAATCCCACTGCTGCACATGCGCATTCACAATGTGCTCACGTTTTCATAACGCGACTTCTGAAGAAAAGAAGGCTTTATACAAAGTAATGTTTTCGTACTTAGTACAGAATAGGTGTTTGTGTTGTGTTTGGGTGCGAGTTCTTAAAGTTCATCTATAAATTAAATTATTTTTATTGCAATAAAATTTGGAAGACAAATAAATAATAAAAATAGTAAACAAAATTATACTATTTATTAATGATTTCCCCATAACTAAATACGGAAAGAACTTTCTACGCATTTTAAAACCCTGCGCTACTCAACACATGCTTGCCACAACGTACAGCTCCGAAAATACAATTTCTAAACCGAAATTCATTATTGTGATTAAACTATTATTTGCTGCTTTCCTCTTTCCAAAGCAGTTTATCTTTTCTTGGGAAAGGGAGACGCGGCCTATCAGCCAGAGTCATTTATTTTTCAATCATCGATAAAATTTGTCTTTTTCAATTTTCTCTAAACTTTAATTTTCATCAAAATTCTTCATCGTTAACAAGATATCTTAAAAACTAACAGAGGTATTGACATAAACATTTCAGGGTGTGTTTTAAATAATATGGGCAATGAAATGAGCCAAAAGTTGTATTGTGTGTAAGATAATTTTTCATTTAGAGGTGTTTTTAGAAAAGTTGCATTTTTGGGAAAAATATATACAGTGGAACCTCGCTTAACGAGCACCTCGCAAAACGAGTATTTCGCATAACGAGCAAAATAAATTGTAAAGAAATGACTCGCTTAAAGAGCGGCGTTTCGTATAACGAGTGACGCGGTTAGGGGAATTCCCGACTTGTATGAAGGAACTTTCTGTTCTATTGGTGTATCAGTTTGTGTTTAGTTGCGCACGCGTGTTTGAGTCGAGTCTAATCATATATTTTTACAAACTGTGTGTCCGGACATTACGTTTTTTGTGCAAATATTATACACCTTGGTAAAAATGTCCCTGAAGAAAAAGCCACAAGAGAGCAGTTTTAAAAGACTAAAAATAAGTTTACAAATGAAACATGAAATCATTGAAAAGCGACAACGAGGTATGAGCGTGGCTGATTTAGCACGCACATACAATCGGTCTACATCAACCATTTGCACTATACTCAAGAACAAGGACAAGATTAAGGAGGTAGATGCGTCAAAGGGAGTGACAAGAATATCTACGCAAAGGTTACGTATTCTCGACGACGTTGAAAGGTTGTTGCTCATATGGATAAACGAAAAGCAATTGCAAGGCGACACTATTAACGAAAACACAATTCGTGAAAAGGCAAAAGTAATTTTCGCCGACCTCGTTAAGAAGACGCCAGGATCAGCAACGGCCGGAGAAGAAATTCAATTTCAGGCAAGTCGTGGGTGGTTTGAGAAGTTTAAGAGAAGAACAGGCATCCACAGTGTTGTAAGGCATGGCGAAGCAGCAAGCTCCGACACAAAGGCAGCAGAAAAATTTATTGTCGACTTCAAGAAGCTCGTAGATTCAGAAAATTACCTACCGCAACAAGTTTTTAACTGCGATGAGACAGGTCTTTTCTGGAAAAAAATGCCGAAGCGAACATATATAACAGTAGAAGAGAATGCTTTGCCCGGTCACAAGCCAATGAAAGACCGTCTCACGCTGTTATTTTGTGCCAATGCAAGCGGTGATTTAAAAATTAAACCGCTGCTTGTTTACCACTCAGAAACTCCACGAGCATTCAAGAAGTGTAAGGTTGAGAAGACTAAGCTAAATGTGATGTGGAAATCCAACAAGAAAGCTTGGGTGACTCGCGACCTTTTTACTGCGTGGATCAATGAAGTGTTTGGTCCTTCTGTTAAAAAATATTTGCTCGAGATGAATCTACCACTTCATGTCTTGCTTGTTATGGACAATGCACCTGCTCATCCCCCAGGTCTACAAAATGACATCCTTGAAGAATACAATTTCATAAAGATCCAGTTCCTGCCTCCCAACACCACTCCGTTACTGCAGCCGATGGACCAGCAGGTTATTTCTAATTTCAAGAAGCTCTACACTAAAGCACTCTTTGAGCGTTGTTTTGAGGTGACTGAAGAGACCAATCTCACACTCACCGAGTATTGGAAATGTCACTTTCATATTGTGGTCTGCATCAAGATGATCGAAAAGGCGTGGGAGGGTGTTACCAAGAGAACGCTCACTTCTTCTTGGAAGAAGCTTTGGCCAGAGAGCGTTGTTGAATGTGGGATTACGAGTACAGAGACAGTGCCTGAGGATAATGTAGTCAACGAGATTGTCTCTCTGGCCAAGAACTTGGGGTTGGAGGTAGATAACCCCGATATTGATGAACTTGTGGCAGAGCACAGCCAACAGCTGACTACTGAAGACCTTATGGCATTCTGCTTCACAGCAAGATAGTGTAGAGAGTTTGCCAGGGGAGGAGGAGGTTCCAGAACAGCAACAATCTGCTAGTGAAATTAGAGAAATGCTGAAAGCATGGGAAACTGTCGCATCGTTTATTGAGAAGCATCATCCAAATAAGACAGTGGCTATGCGCGCTACAAATTTATTCAATGACAATGCAGTGTCGCATTTTTATCAACTTTTGGATCGTCGGCAGAAACAAATGACCCTGGACAGCTTTGTAGTAAAAAGGAATTAGGTATGTTTCTAATTTTTATTCTGACTTTTTTATTTTCTGAAAATCGAATTCTCATTGTAGGCTGGTTCATTGCGCGATAGAAGACAAGATGAAGATGAATCACGATTATTGACAATTTGTATGTATTTTCCTTTCAATAAATGCTTTCATTTAAAGTATTTGAAGTAGTTTTTTGTTGAAAATTAAAATTTTTAAGTATTTTTTTCGTCATGGAACGCATTATTGTATTTTACATAAGTTTGTATGGTAAAAATTGTTTCGCTTAACGAGTGTTTCGCATTACAAGTAAAGCTCCGGAACGAATTATGCTCGTTATGCGAGGTTCCACTGTATATACGTCTATTTTTACCCATCACTTCTTTGCATCTTAAAATGTTTCTTAGATTTTGGATTCATTTCATTCCTCATTCTGTTCTATAACTTGTGGTACCAAAAAAAATTGGGAAACGGATTGTTGCTTTAAACGTTTTGGTTTAATTTCATACAAATTTACTACAATTGTTTCTATTTTTCAAAATATATTATATTTTCAAATCAATTTGTTGCATTTATAATATTTTGCATTATAATTGACAATACTTCTAAAAACCATATTTTTAAATAGTTTTCGAAAAATCAAATTTTTCAAAAAGTTTCCATTGAACGTAGTCGATTAGCTTAAAAACATGCTCAAAATTTTATTTCTTTCAGAACCTAATGTTTACAATACAACTTCGGACTTTATCAGTAAGTGAAGAAAAAAAAACATATTCCCCGACATCCTTATTGTCTCATCTCCACAAATCTACTTTCGTTTGAATATTAAACGATTTGACCTCTTTTTCACGAAAAATCTCGTGGCCACTATCTCGAGTGGTCGAGATTGACGAGAACATTCACTGAATGCGGAGAACATTTGAATGATGTTCCAATATCGCGAATAAATATCGGAGAAAAATCAAATCACTCAAAAGCGAGACAAAATACTGCTGGAGAATCCGCAATTCTCTTTTCTAGAGAATTGCGGAGAATCATTTTTCATGTCACGAGATGATGTATGGCTCTCAATCTGTTTATTTGCTTATCGGAGCAATTGTTTGTTGAGTATTTGTTCCAAAGTATTTAAGGGTTGAGTATTTGTTCCATAGTATTTTTATAAAATACTAGCCGCTTTTGGCGACCAGCTGGTTCACCATGAGTAATGCGTTCTAAGATTTTCAATTAAATCACATATTCATTAAGCTTGAAGTAACTCCGGGCATGGATTGGCCTGAAACTAACATTTTCTTTTAGATGATGGACGGAAAGTTCTAAAAGAACACGTTTTCCTAATAATATTCTTTCATTTTATAAATAAGTCAGTTTTAATTATTGATTTAGAAGACTGATTGATGTAGCAACTTTTATTTAAAATATTTAATAAAAATATTTTGTAGTCGGGATTTCAATGCATATATCCTGTCTAAATTCAATCAGGTTTACCGTAAATAAAAAAGGTTTGTTGAATTAATGATTTAGATATTGCAAACGATCATAGAATCCTTTGCTTTGCCTTTATTTTCTTAGAAAATATCACATTTTATGTTTCTTTTATTTTATCCATTCACGTGCTAAAAGTTGCATATCTTTAGATTTCCTTTGCGATGATAGTTTTTTTTTAATTCGAACTTCCATCATTCTTTTATTTTACCCAGTCACGTGATAAAAACGGTTAAAATATTTCTTTAAAAATTCGTTAAAAATAGAAGCTTACATTATAAATAAAAAAAACTGATACCGTTAGAAAGCTAATTTTTTAATCTTTAAATTGATATAACAATCATGTTTGTGCAATGATATTTTCGGAAGTTCTAGAAGAAAAATGTCGAAATTCCTCTTAAATTTTAATTAATTCAAATTATAATAAAAAATTCGAAAAAAGGGCTCCCAGATGCACATTCCCGACCTCCAAGGTATCCATTAACAAATTTGGTAGTTGTAGGACCAACGATTTGGCCTGTAGAGGGCCAACACACACATATTGAGCTTTATTATAAGTATTGATTTTTGTGCCATTTTAGATGAAATTTCTTTCTTTGAATAATCCACTCTCAGGGTTGACTTAAAAAAGATATATAAATTTGTATTGCTTTCCGAATACATTATTATTTAACAAATTTAATTAACGTTGTTTATTAACGGCACTTTAAAGTATTCGATTACGTTACAAACACTAGATATCTGCCATATTGGCGAATTATTTGTTGTTACTTCTTATTGTTCAGAATTTCCTCTTCCAAAAAAAGTTTATTTTTTCTTGGTAAAGGAAGGACTAACCTATCTTCCAGGGTCACTTATTTTTTAATTTTCAGTAAAATTTGTTTTTGACTTCATTTTTCTCAAAACTTTAATTTCTATAAAAATTCTCCACCGTTAACACGATATCTCAAAAACTAAGAGAGCTATTTACATAAAATTTTTAGCGTGTGTTTTAAATAATATGGATAATGAAATGAAACAAATGTTTTATTGTAGGTAAAATACTTTTTTCATTAATAGGTGTTTTTAGAAAAATTAAGCTGTTAATTGATGGAAAAGATGCATATATAAGCATAATTTTACCCATCACTTCTTGGCATCTTAAAATATTTCTTAGATTTTGGTTCATTTCATTCATCATTGTATTCTATAACTTGTATAGAAAGAAAAATTGGATTGATTCGTTACAATTTCGTGTACAGTGTTAATCGTTTCGATTCAATTTCATTAAAATTTGCTACACATTTTCCTATTTCTTGAAAAATATTACGTTTTCACATAATTTTTTTGTATTTATAATATTTTGTATGAAATCTGACAATACATCTATTAACCATAATTTTAAACAATTTAAAAAAAATCAAATTATTCAAAAATATTGCCTTTCAACGTAGTCGGATAATTTAAATGCAAATAATTACTATTACTGAGACATTTATACGACATATCGTTAGTTTTAATCACACACACAACCACACACACACACACACACACACACACACACATATATATATATATATATATATATATATATATATATATATATATATATCATACATGATAAAACTGTTAATGTTCTGGGTGCGTAGCGTCATGTAAAATCCTTTAAAAGTGCTTGAATTTGAAAACCCTTTTTATGCACCTTAAAAATATTTGATTTTCTCGATAAGTGCCAAGAAGATAATATTTCTTTGATTCCGCTTAAGTTATTTCATGTTGTTTCAACATCCGATGAATGCGCCAAATCGATAACAGCCAGAAATCGTTGTTTACTGGGTATATGCAATAAGAAAACCGACGAAATTGAACCATTCGATGAAGGGATACAAGAGTTTTAAGCCATATTAAGAAAACCTTTAATGAACTTTTTCTTGACACCTATTTTTTCAGCATTGAGCTCCACATCGAAATATTGGAATGGTTATTGCGAAAGAGGGAAACCGAACTTTTTGCAACAGGAGCAACGTTTGATCCTCTGTTACATGTAGTATTCTAAATAGTTCTCTTATAAAAGGTGACTTAAATTTTTGGTAATGATAGTTTTGTAAATTATTATTATCCTTTTCCGTTTTTGTTAACCCATTAATGCCTACTGTTCCATTTTCGGAACCCCCCTCACATAAAAGTTATATAGAAATTTCATTATTTAAACTATTAAAGAAATTTCATGCAAAAATTCGAATTTTTTAACCTTAAACATAAATGTGGTAAAACCAAAAAGACATCATTTGTTTTACAATAGAAGACATGGAGCAAATATTATGAGAATACAAGTATAAATATTAAAAATCAAACAAATTCACTAAAAAAATTTCAATAAAAGCTATGGATTATAATAAAACAGAAAATAACCTTGGATTAGAAACTATGCTGGTTTACATATGGGTACATGTACAAAGGGACTTCATTTTTCTGGCTATGGTGCTTAAAAGTACTTAATTTTTGCTGGATTTTTTCCCTAAGCACCCAGTAGTTTTATTTTTATATGTTGTGTTATAATGGCAAATATCTGAACTATGCAAGATTTTCTTCCAAGTACTGAAAACTCTGATTATCACTTTCTTTGTAGTTTGTTTGAAGTTATGTTTTACAGAAGTAATAATAGATACGTGTTACAATAAAACTAATAATGGTTTAATTACTTCGATATTTATTGTTATCTAATCAAAAAATTTGTATTTAAAGAAATCTTCATGCCTAAATAATGTAAAAAAGTAGTAGAATCGATTCCCTCTACATAAAATAAACCAATTAAAGATATTTTTGGTCCTTAAAATCATTTTCATGATAAAAGCTTTAGTTTTAAAAAAATGAATGAAACTATAAATAACATGTCAGAATTCGTCTGATTTTCATTTATATGATTATATTACTTTCAAATTCTTTCTATCTAATACAACTGGTAGTCAATTGAATTTTAAAAAATTGGTTCTTACTTGAATCTGCAAGTTACTCTGTGAGAACGTTATTATTTGCAAGTCATTTTATGTCTTAATTAATTTAATGCATCGATTTGTTTTACCCAGTTTGAAACAATCCCGTGACCTTTCACAATCGGTCTCCCCTCTATCTATATATAAGTAAACAACCATAAAATCATTAAATATTTAACACCCATTTCGAGAGTCATCAAAAATTAAATCAAAACAAATTATGTCAGAATCGAAATTAGAATTTAATCCGGCATTAAACAACAAAAAGACACAAAAATAAAATCTAAATGAAATAAAACCTATTAATGAAACAAATCTAAATTAATATAATGAAGTAAATGAAACTAATTCCGGAAACGAAATTAAAAATTGCTTCGATCTGAGCAAGCGTAAAATTTAAAAATTAAAAAACCTATCATTGTATTTAAAAAAACAGATGAATCAAATAAATTAACAATATAAGCTAATTAAGTAGGAATAGAACACAATCAAAATTACGACAAATTATCAACAAAACTACGCAATTATTTGTATAGTAAAAAAAACTACATACAAAAAATGTGTCTCACTTACCGATCAACATTTCACATAATTAGTGGCGAATAGACACTGTGACGTAATATTCTAGATTGATTTGCATTAGCCTATGTAAAGCACTTATTTAAAAAGAGTCCTTATACCGAAGATATTTTGGTCCGATAGCTTTGTCGAACGCAACTTCAGAGGTTTTGAGAAAGTTTTTGTTGATGAAATATTCTATCTTCAAAATTCTTGGAAAGAAATGGAAAGCAATGACATCGATCCTCTAGAGGGAAAACAGCTACCGGAGAATTTTTGAAGTCTTTTGCCGAATTTTGCAGTGTAGTCAAAGACAAATATCTTTAGATAATTTCATTGTGAAGAAATGTTCTTTATAGATAATAAACTACATTACTGTAAATATATTTGAGTATTTTTTCGGAATGCAATGTATTGCCCTGTGTTACATGAACTCCTACAGCAGAAATTGTTTATATTGACAGGTGAAATACGGAAAAAAAATTCGCTGGTTCAGCGAGGTCCCTTTGTACATTAAAAGTTCAATTAAATGCTGTTTAATTTACATCCATAGTTATAACCATTCGCAACTACTTCAAGAATTCACTCCGCATAAGGGTGTGGTGTGGAAAACTGGAAAGAGGGGTTGCCGGTCAAAATTTCGTCACATGTTCTTCTAATCATGTGTTAAAAATAATCTCCTCCCAAAATACCTTCACTTTGCTTCCAAACGGAACACTAAACTTTTCTAAAACTAAACTGAGACAAGTAACTTTTATATTAGTACTAGCTGCTTTGCTGCTTTAGAAGAAATGATCTTGGAAATATCGTTTGGATTTGTCTTGTTTAATTAGGAATGAGAGAAAGAATAACATTTATTTTCGTATCGGAAAGGAATACATTCAATGAAATGGAAGGATATATAAAAGAGAAGCGTAAATAGTAATAATTCTATTCCTTAACACTTATTTTTAACTTAACTTTTGTACTTTTTTAAAGTTATTTAAGACTTTAGGGTTGGTAATATTTTTTCCATCTTCAGCAGAAACAAATAAAAGCATAAGTAATAAGCATTGAAAGTTTCCTCGGGTAAGCGGTAGGACACCGCATCAGAGACATACAGACATAAATTCGTTTCTATTTATACAGATAATATAACCTGCACCATAATGTCTATAACCATTACGTAAGTGCAAGTAATAACTATTCAAAGTTCCGTCGCCATCAGATAAGTGGCACTGCAACGCCTAACCCACATACAAACAAACATTCATTTTTATTTGCATAGATTGAGTATACTCAAAAATCTAAGAGTTTCGAACAAAAACTATTTAAAATGTTAAATTCAAATTTGACACTGAAAAAGTCATTTCAATATTATCCTCTCATACGATGACAGAAAAAATGTTGAATAATGTCCGAATCAAATTCAAATTTTCTTAAGCAAATAAAAAATACTACCTCGCTATTTTGAAAACATTGAGGCTACCGAATAAACACCAAAAAATGACAAAAGTCAATATTCAATAGCTCTGTCAATAGCTCCTTCTTTATGTGACTTCATTACCCACAACAGAGTGAAGACGCCAAATTGGCAGAAAACCTTTAGAGGTCGTGCCAAACTGTCCGATCTATTATGACGACACTAATAAGTGGGAAATCATTATTTACATTAAGCGCGCCAACATGAAGGTCGATAAAGGTTTTCCATAACCATTATGTTGTTATTGGAAATCTTTGGCTCGATACAGATTTCCTACCGATAAAATTTCATGAGATAAAGATTTTCGATGACTGTTTCGCACTTTTAAGATGTCAGGTCAATATCACGAGATTCGGGCTTTAAATATTTGGGGCTACGCGAAGTCCTCTTTTAAAATAGAAATGGAAAGTCTTCTCATTTCGGATAGATTCGATGCACTCGTTGAAAATCTCTAAACCCTTTAGAATTCAAATCATTATTTAGGATATGGACATTTTAAAAGCCTTCTCGTCCATTAACAGACATCGAAAACAATTATGACAATATGTTTGTTGGAAATGTCGAAGTATAATTTAAGGTATCTGGCTACGTTCAAAGGAAAAATTAAAAAACAAATATTTAAGGTTTTTAGATGTATTATTTATTATAAACATTATAAATACAAAAAATATTTGAAAATATAATATATTTTGATAAAATGGAAAATGCGTAGCAAATTGCAATGGAATCGAACCAAAACGGTTCACACTCTACACAAAATGATAATGCAACAATCCTATTTTTCTTTGCACACAAGTTATAGAACCAAAATCTAAGAAAAATTTTGGGTTACAAAGTGGTTATGGGTAAATATATACGTATAAATGCATTTTTCCATCCATTCACAACTTAATTCTTCTAAAAACACTTATAAATGAAAAAGTATTTGACCAACAATAAAGCTTTTGGTTCATTTCATTGCCCATATTATTTAAAGCACGCGCTAAAATGTTTATGCAAATATCTCTATTAGTTTTGGATATATGTTAACGGTAGAGAATTTTCATGAAAATCAAAGCTTTGAGACAATGGAAGTGAAAGACACATTTCACAGCTGAAAAATATGTGATCCTGGATGATAGGTGAGGCCTGTTCTTAGAAAAGATAAATTGTTTTAGAAAGAGGAAAGTCTGAACTACTAAAACAAAATTAGACTATTTGGTAGATAACCAGTTTTACCGATACAACTTAGTCCGATATCTTAAATTAAAATCCATAGTTCAAACATAAAATCCTTCCTTTCGATGTTTTGAAATTAATTAGGTTGGAATTTTTTTACTTAGGTGCTACTTTCTTTTACCTATATGTTTGAGGAATTGAGGAATATATGTTTGAGGAATATTTTTACAAACCTGTCATTTTGCTTTCCCACCCGAATAATTGCATCATAAGGAACTCCGTTTTACAGTCATATGTATGAGAAGGTGCCTCAGTGTCAAATTATTGATTCCAGAGCTTAGTGACAGCCTTGGTTGACGACTTTGGTTACAAAATGGATAATTCTCGAAATTTCGAGAATTTTGTCGATCCGTCCATAAAGAACCAATGCACGTTCGGATACGCCCTGATTAGCCCAGAAGATTCGAGCCCCTCTTCCCAGAAACTATAAGAGGCCAGAACTTTCAAGCTGGAAGAGTTGCGAATTAAAGTAGTGAGTAGGCTGCTAAAGTGAAGAGAAATAGAGGAGTGTTTCAACCTTCTGGAGAGACCGTAGAGGGAAGCTCCGAATATCCCTTTCCTGCTGAATCCTGTCTGGCCAATTTGTTGGCTGTGGGCGTTGTTACTACCAGATTTCTACTCGTGGATTACTATGTACTGTTGTTGTGTGCTGCTGTGTGTTTGTCTTACAGTACATATCTGTCGACTGCAAATATTTGTTATTTTTGCGCTGCCAGTCTTTGTGTAAATAAACGTCGTCTTTGTCTTCAACTAAAAGGCTGTTGATCGTCTTTCTCACACGAACGAACCTGGTGATGAAATCTGGAACAATATGAATGCGGAGCGCATAATAAATGAACTTATAAGATAGAAAACTGTAGTTCTGCCGAAACAATTGCTTAAAAGAGATTCCACTTTTCTCTGAATTTTTTTCTCCTTTCTTCTAAATGAATTCGCTCGCTTTGCTCTCTGGAATTTACAAATCCTAATGTTATGATCGATAGGAAACTCATTTTCTCACAGCATATTGTGACATTGAAACGAAACCTAGCCATGTCTTCATAGCTGAATGGTTATGACGCTGGCCTTAAAGTCAGGATATCGTGTGTTCGAATCCCAGTAGACTTAAATTGCGTTTCTCCTTTATTTCGTGTTCCAGAAGATTCGGGGCCTTTCTTTCATCTACCAGATAAGTGCCCAGTGTATAATTCAATTCTGACTTATTTTCTTATGTTATTTATATATATCTTATATTATTTATGATCGGGTGTCGCGTCAGAAATCTCAGAGCTTGGTGACCATTTGGCGACATTGGCGATGAAATTAAAAATTGGAAATTATTAAAGGTAGGAGGGATCGAAGTAAAAATAGTAGAAAAGAAATACGGTTTATACGGAATATGAATGATTTTAAATTATTCAGATTCCTCAAATAATAAGATAAAGGGCTGAAATACGTCATTTTAATATCAGATAATAATTGAGAAGAATTCATTTAATTAATATTTTGCTCTGCTTTCAATTGAAATTTTTAATTGATTACGCATTATTTTGAACTATATGCGTGACTACCACTGCAGAAATAGCAACGAGTATTTATCCATTTGAGAAAGTTAATAACTTTTCATAGTCTTTAGAATGATCAATTTTCGAATGAAACCTAACTTAAATATTAGCAGCGAATTTCGATTCATCTGAAAGTTTGATCATCGTATCAGACATTGCTGCAGACAGATTGAATGAGTGGAAATGCAGCGTATCGTTAACGAATTATCGCGCTAAACAAGTACAGACCTCCAAATCAATAATCAACTTAATGACCTCTAAATGACTTAAAATATACACATTTCAATTGAAATGGATGCAAATTTAATAAGCACATTTTGAAGAATCAGTACTGAACTCTGGCTCTGAAATTTAAATAATAGTTTTATTTATTACGTATTCCTTTCGTATAAGAAATTGAAATGTTATTTTAAATAGAGATATATTTTTAGTTAAACATTTCAAAGCATTCTGATAATAGTGCATTTTCAAACATCGCAAACAGTTCAATAAAACCTTCCAAATGGTGCAAAGTTATTTTTAATCAAGAATACGAATGTCATTAAATAATCAAAAATGTCCGAGATGTTGAGAGATAAACATGAAGTAAATTGGATTACATTTATTATAATGTTTTGCTACCAATTATTTCTTCAAAATTTCTCTTTATTATGAAGTGATGCTTTTTATGATCTATGAAAACTTTATTATAATGAATTGCATTTCTTGTGGAATTATTTCTTAGTGAATTAAGTAGCGCTTAAAAGGATATAATTTATTTTTCTTATGTTAATGATTTAAATTTGGTTACTTAATGTGATGTTGTTATAATTAATTCAAAAATGTGTTTCTTATATTGTAGGTCTATTGCTTATCAAAATTGCTTCTTGTGTTATTGTAAAAGCATGCGTTCAAAACTTATTGTTTTTTTATTACTATTTTTCTTGTTTGGATTTTAATATTCTTCAACATTAACATTAGGGAATTTTGCTCTAAATTAGTTCTGAAATTTATCATAAGGAAATACCTTAACTAATTCTGTTGATTAAACACTAACGTTTGAAAACACTCGGGTCGAGTCTAATGCCACTTGGTCATGCTAAGCCCGAATGAGAGTAGAGCTTTCGAATGAAGGCAGAGGTGTGCTCCTTTCGTTGTGAACGAGCACCATTCAGATGAAAGGACGACTTTTGCAAGGACACACACGACGCAACCCTTGTTAGGGGGCGGTCGAATTCATTCATACACTCATTCATCCGTCCATCCGCAGGTCAGAATGGGGATCCCAATCAGAGACCGACTCATCCCTGATTCAGTACCCCCAGAGGTATCGTTTTGCTATGGGAACTTGGAGGAATTTGCAATCATGACCTATTGAACGTGCCCCCACTGCCATGAGCCAACACAGCGGTTTTGGACGAGACGAGGACAGAACCCGCGACCTTCCAGTTCCGAGACGGAGGCTCTACCAACCAGGCTACCGCGGCCCATGCGAATTTTTTTATAAAGCCATCAATGATCGGTCTTGGAACCAGGGCATTTAAACCCCGATGTAGAAACATTTAAAAAAAATCCTAAAGCATCCAGATTAAAAAGGGACAAGACATAAAAATGAATTAAACATTTAAAAATGTGGGTACAAATAATGTTTAATAATAACCGGTATATGATCTGATAGGGCTAACTACAGTTCGGAAATAAACATACTTTTATGTTGATTGGTTAAATAATTTTATTTCTTATCTTTTTATTATCTTATACACTCGTCTGACAGCAGTTTCAAATTTTAAAACTAATTCCCAAACATCCGGAAATTTTAAAACAGATTGCTAGTATTTAGATAAATGAAAAGACTGTCATGTGATTTGATAACATAAAAGAAGTGAGAATCTTCAGATTCAAATGTTAACTAAATGATTAATATTAATTCGTGCATGGAAATGAAATTTAGAAGAGACTGGAGAGCTTTTTAAGCCGTTGGAGGAAATTTTATATTTGTGGTTATTATCGAAAACAATTATCTGTTAAATATCTGGATAATGGCATTAAGTAATAAAACGTTTACTTTTCTGCAAAATTACTTTAATTATTTTTGTCTTCAGAGCAATGAACGAAATTATAATTTTCGCAGCGACTTTTTAACTTTTTATTCAGCATTCATAATTATTCACATCTGATATTTATCAAACGTGAAGGGAGCTTGATTATGGGATTTTCATAAATAATTGCTTTTAATTATCTAATTTTTATATAAATCACAAAGATTTTTAAAAATAAAAAACTAAACCTATGGCTAATATAAAGCAAGCCAATAAACTCATTCACAAAGAGTTGTAAATTACAGTTGAAAATGTATTGACGTTTATAATATGACGCTCAGCTTAATGGGCATCTTTTTATTATTTTACCAAGAGATGAAATGCGAACGTACTTATTGATTATAAAAATGAATGTGCCTATTTGTTTCCGCTTTATTCGAATCCATAGAAATAATTGGATATAAGAATCCGCATTAAAAATGATTGCTGTCATTAAATGTTCATTAATAATTCAATAAAAAACGGGTCTCTATTTAAAATTAAAAGAAGAAGGAAATTTCTTTGTTTTTTTATTTTAAATGCACGCTGATCATTCGCAAAAAATATTTCTAAGAAAATATTTAAGAAAGAAAAATTATTTTGTATATATCATGTACCTTAGCATTTAATCTTATACATTATCTAGAATAGTTACAGATAATCTAATTAATTATACGACAGTTGAGGAAAGAATATTTCATGCTTAAAAATATTATTATATTTCAAAATGTAATGAAGTTAGTTTTTGAAAAATAGAAAAAAAAACTATGTATACACTGATGGAAAAAAAATCCCAACACCAAGAAAAAATTATCCTACAGTAATGAAATTTTAGGAATACATTTGTCTAGATAACATATATAATTGATTAAAGTTTCAAGATCACAGGTAGAGCCATTGGCGAGAAGAGCCATTTCAAATGTGAAATGTTGGTACATTAGTAACCGGCGTAAGCGTCAGAATTTTTAATGCAAGCATGCAAACGTGCATGCATTGTGTCGTACAGGTGTTGGATATCAGTTTGTGGGATGGAGTTCCATGCCTGTTGCACTTGGGCGGTCAATGAAGGGACGGTTAATGCTGGTTGTGGATGACGCTGGAGTTGTCGTCCAATGATGTCCCATACGTGCTCGATTGGAGAAAGATCTGGTGATCTAGAAGCCAAGGCAACATGTCGACACTCTGTAGAGCATGCTGGGTTACAACAGCGGTATGAGGGCACGCGTTAGCTTGTTGGAAAACACCCCCTTGAATGCTGTTCACGAATGGCAGCACAACAGGTTGTATAACTATACTGACGTTCAAATTTGCAGTCAGGGTGCGTGGGATAACCCCGAAAGTGCTCCTGCTGTCATACGAAATTGCTCCCCAAACCATAACTCCAGGAGTAGGCCCTGTGTGTCTAGGCCGCAGACAGGTCACTAGCAGGCGTTCACCTGGCCTCCTTCTAACCAACAAACGGCTATCACTGCGACCAAGGCAGAACCGGCTTTCATCAGAAAACACAACAGATCTCCTCTCCGTCCTCCAATGAGCTCTAGCTTGACACCACTCACGTCGCAAACGGCAGTGGCTTGGAATCAGTGGAATGCACTGTACAGGGCGTCTGGCTCGGAGCTGTCCTTGAAGTAACCGATTTGTAACAGTTCGTTGTGTCATGGTGGTGCCAACTGCAGCTTGTATTTAAGCTGAAGACACACTACGATTAGCCACAGCCATACGCCAAATACGACGGTCTTCCCTCTCAGTAGTACCACGTGGCCGCCCGGAAACTGGTCTTCTTGAGGCAGTACCTTCACTTGACCACTGCCGCCAATACTCATGCACAGTGGATACATTCCTGCCAAGTCTTTCAACAATATCGCGGAAAGAAAACCCACCTTCTCGTAGCCCTACAACACGACCACGTTCAAACTCAATGAGCTGTTGATAATGGCTTCTTCGTCTTCTCAGAGGCATCCTTGACTAACATTAACGTACTACGTCAAATCTCAACTGTAAATAACGATCACGAACCTTACAGCGCTTATTTAAAGCAAACTTCATTTGCATGTTCATAGTGTCGCTACTAGCGCCACACTTACGCGCATAGCTCGAAATTTGAATCGACGTCATCTTTCAGATGTATAAACACGCCTACCAAAACAAAACAAAAGTTAGATACAAAAAATAACAAAAATTAGATATTAAATCTTTCTTATTTAAAAATAAATATCTTATAATTAAGTCGCTGACAAATTGATAAAATTTCCTGTAATTATAAATTCTTTAAACCCACCAAAATGATTCAAAATATTTCGTAATATTTATGACATCAGAAAAGATTTACTTCAAAGGCAGAAAAGTATTTGCAATAAAAATAAATAAATGCATTTATATATATATAAACGGCAACACAAATCCATTTACGATCGTTCATATCGCCATTTATTGTATCGATACGCTCGTAAATATTTTATCCGCCGTTTCTTATGTCAAGATTTCTTAAATTATAACTCAAAAATCTGAAGTGCGTAGTCTGCCATTCTGTGGCTCAATTCCGGGTCAAGAAAAAGCTTCTGCAGACACGATGGCTGCATTTTTGCACGTGGACATGGTGCCGTGAGCATTGATGGCAAAGACAGGGGCAATATTCGATACGAAGAGAATGCTTTGATTGCTTTTTAATTCTTCTACCTTTGTCCGAAATCGTTTCATGAATATTTATACTGCATCGCATTCATGAATCGAAGTATTTTTCATTAAGTTAAAGTTTTCATTGTTTTGTTAAATTTGTGGATTTTAGAGTTGTATTACTTATTTATGTTATCAGATTGTTTACAAATGCGAAATTATAAACAACTAGCTGCTACCGCCGGAAAAAATTATATTAAGTGCAATCTAACAATCATTTGGCAATGTTGTATCGAAGTAGGACGAACGGTACGACAGTGTATAAAAATGAACAAACAAACATTCTTTTTTATACATTAGATTCGTGCATTATTTTAGAATTGTAAAACTTGGTGTTCTTTCAGAATGGTCATGAAAGAAACTATTTATTGTATCTCTTGACTCGTTTCATATTCGTTCAGAATTCTCTAGTTTAATGTTAGAAAAAGTGATTAAAAATTTTTCTTTTAAAATGGATTAAACATAAAAAAATATATTTACAGCATAAAATCGTTCATATAGTTGAATAGATAATTTTTGAAAATTAGGATGATATAAAATTATTTGTCCTACAATATTTTTGGTGGTTACTACATAAAAACGGTAAAAGTTAATTAAAATATAAAACCCCCAGGGTTGGTCTCTCCAAAACTTTCTCACATAATAAAGTTGTTACCTCTTGAGTTTAGTTCAGTTTAGTTTTATTAACGTCCCGTTTCAAAACAACACGAGGGCTATTTTGGGATGGACCTCTTCATTTTGAACCACGTTCAGATGACGAGGACGACACCTGAACTGGCATCCCCCTCTCCACACCACGCCACACCAGTGGGAGGACGTTTGGTCTGGCAGATTTAACGTGCAAGAGACCCCCTCACACGACGGATCTTCGGTGGAATCGAGTCTCGAACCTGAAACCCTTCGGTTCCGAAGCCGAGACTTTACCACCAGGCCACCGCGGCCCGTTACCTTTTGAGAATGACTTGCATGACATTTGCGTACTCTATCTACAAAATAACTAACCTTTCACATGGATTTCGCATTTGTACAGAATCTATTGCCTTCTTAGGGAGCTATTCGGAGATGAATCCTTGGTCGATAAATGCGGCGGAGATTCATATAGATATATTTTTAATTTTAGATAATTCTAATCTTTCTATAATCACCCAATAGGTGTAAGCATTAAGTTTCATCGCCATCGGATGAACGGGTTAAGAAGGCATAAGAGACAAACATTCCCTTTTATTTATATAGATTAAAACCTATGGGATTGTTCTGCTTGCTACAATGAAACTCTTCTGAAAAACCGTGAAACAACAAGCCGTAGTTGGCGACCATCTGGTACGGTGGAATCGAAGATTATTTTCAGTAACATTTTTTTTTTCCTAAGCAAAATATTTCAAATTTTCGTTGACATTCGTAACATGCATTTGAAAAAATTTTCATCCTTCTTTAAATAACGCTATGCATCTTCCCAATTTTCAATGTCAAGTAAAATTTCAAACAGAACTAGTATAACCTCCAGCAAAAACTTTTTTCTCGGAATTATTCAAACACACCACTTTAAATATTTTTTTATCATTGCTTACTTGCACAGTTAAATCAAATTTTAAAATATCAAAAGATTTTAACAAAATGTATTAAAAGTATACTTTAAACAGAAATGTATTCATCTTGAGATAAAAATTCTGCTTTCATCATTATTAAAGAATTTTAAAAAATCTGAATGTAAAAATTATATTAACAATAAAGTCCCGATTTAAAGGTTTTTCACAATAGGGAAATATATATTGCAAAATAAGCTCGAATATATCTTACAAATGAAAAGAAAAATTATTTAAAATACATGTACAACAGTAAATTTATATCACTGGAAAGGTAATTTTTTAAAATTCAAAATAATCTAAAATTTATTTTAATGTTATGATTTTGGCAGATATCAATAGGAAACATTATAACTTTGATTTATTTAAATTATATGAAATTCAAGCTCAAATATTAAAAATTCATACTAAGGTGCGTCAAACATCTTCGGAAGTACATCTGTGTCGAATTTGATACATTAAAATCAAATTTTCAATCCCATAGAGCAGAGGTGTCCAAAATACGGCCCGCGGGCCAAACCCGGCCGGCCAAGTGATTTTATCCGGCCCGCGGAGGGTTTTAAAACATGATGTTTTCGCCCTTTTCATTTTCATAAAGGTATATCGAAAAACTACGTGGCCAACAAAACGGAGTTGTTGGACTTGACCAAACAAATGTCTATCGCGCTGTTATAAGACTAAATAAAAAATATATATTTCTGTAACTCATACATAAAAGAAACTTTATACGCTTGTGAATTTTGACGAAAAGCAGAGTCTTATTGTTTTGTTGTAAATAAAGCCTCAGCAATTTTGAGTAGTTCGCTTAAAGAAGCACTTAAGTATAAATAAACAAATATCGTTTTGATTTCGATAACGTTTTCATGGAATTATTGCACGCGCACAGTAGCGTACCTAGAACTTTTGCCGCCCGGGGTGGTCCAACACCAATACACAATTTGTTACACCAATCATAAGTCATTGCTTATGATTTGTGTAACAAAATTTGATCCAAACTATAAAGACATTCTTCAACAAAAAAAAAAAAAAAAAAAACAGTTTCATCATTCGCATTAGAAGTTACATGAAAATATTTCAATTTATATAAAATAATTATATAATTATACTTTGTTTGTTTAGTATTTTGTATTTTCAAGTTACAATAAAATAATATTAATTAATAGTATTTAATGCTACTTTACTCATAATGATATTTTTCAATTTGTATATACATGTGGCCCGTATAACATGGATCTAATTTCGATCCGGCCCGTGCCGCGAAAAGTTTGGACACCTCTGCCATAGAACATCAGCTTACACATTCTCCTTTTTTACAGGAAGAAATATATTCAAAAATTTTTCAAAATAATATATTATGTGCTTATATTCTACTTCAAGAAAAAATTATTAAAAAATTATTCTTAATTTAATTCACTGGGATTTTTAATATTAAAAGTATACACTAATGTTTTAATATCAAGAATTAATAGTAAATAATTATATTAAGATACTTCATAAAATTTTAAGTGTCTCTATTAATGAAATAAATTCTTAAATCTCATTAAAAATTTGATCTGAGAATTTTTTTTGAAATTATCGAGAGTTATATGTTTGTTTATTTATGCTTAAATTTTGCCATTAACATTTTTTTTAAAAAGAAAAAAATTCCAAATGAAAATTATTCTAATTCTAATCGAATAACTTATTCTTTAAATATATTAAATTATTATTCTTTAAATATTCTTAAATCTAATAAAAAAGTTTATCTGTGACCTTTTTTTGCAATTATCGAGAGTTATATGTTTGTTTATTTATGTTTATATTTTGCCATAAATATTCCATTTTAAAAAAAGAAGAAAAAAAAATCCAAATGAAAATTATTCTAATTCTAATCGAATAACTTATTCTTTAACCAAGAAGTAATTTCATCGATGCTTTCACACAGGAAAAAATCAGTTGAAACTCGTTTTTCAAATGTTATTTTGAATTTTTCACACAGGAAAGGCGTAATTTATTGAAAACTTTAAGCATTCCTAATAGTTGTCTTGCCTGTTTGGAAATCTTTCTGAATAATTCATATATTAACAGGTCTGCCAAATCTCCAATCGTAAAGTACCACCTGAAGGGCCTTCTGGAAATCGAAGAAAAACCCTATAAGAAGAGCAGTAAAATGCCCCAGAAAGTAAAATCTGCCTCTTCCGAGAGTGTCGATAAATCAAAGGTCCACACAATGCCCCTTCGTTCCACTTTCGCGTCGAACACGACGCATAAATAACAATTTTGTTTCAACGCCGATCGCTCGAGTGAAGAAAAAAAGCAGAGAATAACGGCGTTTCCCAAATATATGGACTTCACGGGTGTTTCCCTCTCTTGAGCACGCCCATGACATGGAATTCCAGCCACCCTCGAAGTAATCTTCATTCCGGAGTCACTCGAAGGTGAAGGAAACAAAACGGATTGCTGCATACATTAGACGGAGGTATATAAAGACAATGGCAATCCGTCACGTCGCTCGCATTCATCAGTGTTTTGCCAATCCGTTAGAGCCATGCAGCTCACTCTAGCTCTAGTTCTGTGTTTGGTTTCGATTTTGGAGTGCTCGTCGCAAGGCGTCACAGAATCTGACACCCTGTATTCCACCGAAGGATCGTCTGCCGGCACCCAAGCTATTGACTGGGACACGGCTGATTCTCCTGCGAGAACGACCCTCCAGAATGGTGGACGAAGGCGATACGAACAAAATACTAGATCTGCTTCCGATTACACAACTTTATTCCCGAACCAGTGGGGCCCAATGATGATGCCCATGATGCAACCGCCTTTCGGAGCTAGAATTCCGAATGCAGACACCAGAGAGAGAACGCAGGATACACGTGACTTGGATCCAAATCCAAGACGCCAAAAAGAATCTCCAGTGAATCTGACTCAAAAAGTGGATCAATATTCAAAGCCGATTGATACTTCGAGAAATCAAATGACTGCGCCCTTCATCCCTTATCATCCATATATGTTTTACCCTGCTCAAACTCCTGCTGATGTATCAGAAGATACCCGTTTCTCCATACCAAATAATTCGGCGAATGATGCGCAACCTTTGGCATTACAGGACCTCAGTGAGAAATTGAACATTTCTGCATCTTCACCTGATCCATTTTTCTACAGGCTTCCAAATACTGGATTCGATGAGCGATTTGGTCGTATGCCCTTTCCTCTTGTGAGATACCCTCCACCAGGATTCTTCTTGCGCAACACACCCGATGGTAGAAATCAAGAAAGTTTTGTTCCCTTTCCTCCTTACGCACTCCCTCCTTATGGATTATATCCTCCTCCTCCCCCTGCGGCAGCTATACCTAATGATGAAGGGAGTCCCCAAGTTGACATTTTTGTTCGACCCCCATACATCGACAGGGAACCTGGTACAGAAAGCCCCGAACCTAAAGAAGTCCCTATCCGATCCGATGCCAATGCTGACTTGAATTCTCCAGATGTACCTCCCAGTCCTCCGACACCTGTTGACAGTATTCCTGCAGAATCAATTCCCAGACCTCCTCTCCCAATCAATCCATTTCCTTTCGGATATTTTCCTCCAGGTATTGTACCACCATCTTTATTTCCTCTTCCACAAGGAGACATTCCATTACCTACTCTTCCTCCCCGATTAATACCAAGCCCACCAGTGCCATCTATCGAACCCCTACCACCAAGGGTCCCACCAGCAACACCAGTGGATCGCTTGCCGGAAATTATTCCACCACCACCTTCTGTTGTTGATTTACCACCTCCTGCAGTAGAGCTACCCTCTCCTGAAGGGCCAGCAAACTTGCCAGCTCCTGCATCAGAATCTAATCCTGAGGGAGTCCCTCCCCCAGCAGACAGTTTCACGGGGGAAAAGGAACTGTATGAGTTCGGATTTGACATGAACGATGGTAAAGGCACTGATCAACACAGACAGGAAAGCAAAGATGAAGCGGGTGTCGTAACTGGAAGTTACGGATACAGAGACGCATTTGGAGTGTACCGTTTAGTCAACTACATTGCAGATAAAAATGGTTATAGGGCCTTCATCCAAAGTAATGAGCCTGGTGTTGCTAATCCTGGAAGTGCTGATGTAGTGGTGATGGCTGAACGCCCACCCGCACAAACTATAGCAGAAAGCTTAAAGCCAACACAACCAGTACCTGTAGAAGTACCAGATGATTTGATTGTGCAAGCAAGTGATACCAAATAATAACTCCATAAATGAAAAAAAAAAAAAACTGGAATTTCATTCATAGAGGAACATTTCTGATGTCAATGAAATTATAGTACGTTTTAGTGCCTATATTTAGTAATGAGATTTAATCTATAGCTGCATCTTTTCTACATTCATTTCTTTGCTCAGTATTTTCATTTTGATGCTGTCATTTGCTTTCATGTAGATTATTTAATTTTGCATATTAATATATATAATTAACGAATGAATATTTACTGAAATTATTTTACAGTAAAAACTGGTAAGCATTAATTTTTACAGTAAAAGTAAAATTTATTAAAACAGTAATATTTAATAAAATAAATAAAAAATAGGGAAGGCCCTCTGCTTAAACTACAAAGTTTTTTTAATAAAAAATAACATTTATTTACAATTCTGACAGTATATTTTATGTAATATACAGTTAAATATAATTTAAAGTTACACTCTATTATGTTTTAATTCTTATAAAATTCAATTAACATGACTTACAGTGTTTAAATAAATAGATAAATGTTTTCAATATATATAGGTAATATGATATTAGTGCCTGACATTGTGTCTTTTTGATAATATTTTATATCATCATTATAAAATATTTTTTCTCATGAGAGTAGAATTATAAATTTTTTAAAGATCTTAATTTATCATTAAAAAAAGTACTCGGAGTGGCACAATTTTGATTGAAAGTGATATACCATTTTCCTTATATATTAATGAATCTGTAATTTATTTCAATACAGCTTTCTTAGAGAAATAAATAGAGAATAAATAGAGAAATAAATGATTTCTTTTCGTGCATCTTCAAATTTGATAATGTTTGATCTTTCAAAATTAATGGTGACTATTTTGAAATATCTTCAGCATCTTGGGCTTTTTTGTGCCAATAAATGATTTTCATTTTTTATTCAAATATTATTTTGATGTTGTTTGCTTAAAATTGAAAATTCAAATCTTGAACATATAGATAAAGAATTACTTATATTAAAAAAATATATATCTTCGCTAATCTTTGCTTTAAAACTGTTTTTATAGTTAAAAAGAGTACTGATAGATGGCAGCACGAATGCTAAAACATCTTATACTGCCTAGTTATGATTTCACTCTCTAGATGGCAGCAGATGACTAAAGGATTTTTCTCAAAATAACACTGCAACAATCATAATTTTGACGTTCTTTGAGTTGAGACAATTATACACTATATATATAAATATTTTTTAATTATTAATTGTTTGATAATTATATAAATAATTCAAATTTAATTTAAAATTAACAGAATATATGTTAATTTAATATTAAGATATATTTAAATTAGCAGTTGAAAAATTACCGAGGTTTAAGAAAAAATATTTTGTCGCATTGCTAATAGAAATGCATTTGCTTAAATTTAAATAACAGCATTTTCATTGAAATTACTCTCGGAACAAGGGTAGAAAAATGTGAAAATTAAAATCATATTGCTTTCTTTTAAAAACAGTTTCGAATTGCCATCATTTAAATATTTTGCAAACTTCAAAATAGTTTCACTACAAGCAGTAGCAAAGTTCTTTATAAAATATCTAATTATAAATTTAGCGATGCCAAAGACAATTTTATAAAAATTCATTTTTATACTAAAATTATCTTCTACCACACTCATGTGAAATTATGTTTATAAAAAATTCAATTTCCTGAAGAATTTTAAATGCAAAAATATATTTAAAAATTCAAATTTAAACTTTTACATCAGTTTATGTTGTTGTGACTGTATAAATAATGTCCTATTAGAAAAGAAATCAAACTATGTTTTAGTATGACCAAAATGATACACTGATATTTTTGTTTGCTACGGCTATGGCTCAAAAATTGTCCAAAATCTTCTTAATGAAGACAAATAAACATAAAGCTACAAAATTTGGAGAGTAGTTTCTTAATGTGCAATACTTTTCAGTGCAAAAAAATTTAAGAAATTTTTGATCAGATTATTCCATTAAAACTGTACCAAAACATTTGATCAGATTGTTCCATTAAAACTGTACCAATTCAGCATGCATCCTGCTAAAAGTAACATCTTACAATCCTAGTATCAATCACAATCAGACGTCATAACAAGTAACGGACTTAAATGAAGTAATATAAAGTCACATTAATGTTGCTTTCATTTGAATTGCTCGTATACATAAAACGTTTACTACTATACAGAACAAAATGTGTTTTTTCGTAGTAAATAAAGAATTTTGAGTTGTTAGTATTGAGTTATTTTCCCCATAATGATTTGCGAAAATTTGATGGCACGTCGCTCCATAAAGGTTAACCCCCCCCCCTGAGGTAGAGGATTATCTGAGGATGAAAATGGTACATGAATTTCTTATATGAAATTTCAGAAAGACAAGACAATTTTAAAAATTGTAGAGAAAACTATACATGATCTGTATTTTATAATAACAAATAGACTAAAAATAAAAATTGAATTTCCTTTAATTCCAATTTTAGGTTGAACATTTTCATTTAAGATCCTCATCACCATGTAATCTGTCTTTACAGATTCTACATTGAATCTTGAAATTCATTTCTGATCAATACGAACCTTTGATTAGTCAAGCATTTTAATTGTAGTTTCACAGGAAATAAATGATTCACATTTAAAAATTAAAAAAAAAAAATTAAGGCTGTAGAGAGAGGACAGAAAGACAGAGGAACACCTCGATTTGAGGCTAAAGATTAGACTTTTGAAATTAAACTGTTTTCATGTTCTTTCATTAAAGCAGGGTTAATGAAAATAATGATGAATGCGACAACATTGATGAAAAATTCAAGACTTTAGCATGACTCTGATTGTTTCATTTCACAATCAGTTTTATTTAAGTATAGTTAAAAAAGAAGAGAGAAATCCTAGCCTGAATATAGACAAAATAAAGGTCCTCATATGACGCTACTTGGTATGTTGAAAGCGTTACTAATATAAAATGTGTGTAAAAGCAATCTATATTGTTGTAATTTTTTTTTATTTCCATCATTGCTTTGATATCGTATTTTTAAGGAAAAAAACAGCATTAGAATCGCAAGCAAAACATTTTAAAATTTCATACATTTTGCTATTTTTATACATTCAAATTTGAAGATAAAAACATTTAAGGTATTAAATACTTTAATATACATTAAATATGTTTTATAGCCAATGAAATTTGAATTTGTTTCTTGCAAATTTATTGGGTTCTTTTAATTTAAACTGATGTGTTTTTAGTAAAGTTTTGAAGAATATACATTTATTCTAAAATTGTAATATTTTAATATTCATATAATTCAATCCCAGACACATTTAACTGTTTGACGAAGAGGATTATGCTTAGCTGGATTATTTTAATCATATTTTCATCCACCTATGCTTGAGAATCATTATTTTCAGAGATTAATAACATTAAAGAATCTCCCAGAAACCGTTTGGCAGATGACTCCATTTCGGTACGCATATTGAACATCTTACAGTCCTAATATATGATCTTAGTCATCTAATCTGCAACAGCAGAAATCACACTAAAGTTACTTTCATTTGAATGACAACTTCAGCATTTACTACTATACAGTGGAAAATGCATTTTTTCTCAGTAAATAAGGAATTTCGAGTTGTTAGAATTATTTTTTATTGTCTTCCCAATAATCACAAGTCATATTTATTTGCGGCATGACGACACCTCATTAAACATTTCTTTAGAAAAAGTGACACTTTGATTCAAAACTGCATTGTAGTGCAATATATATATATATATATATATATATACTCCCACACACACATATAAGATATAAGTGAAGTAATAGACTTACTGAGAAATCTGTAGGTGCCGCTGAACCCCGTGCTGTTGGTCCTCCTCCAGTCCGTGTGGAATTCGAAGATGAGGGCGGGCCCCGAGGAGTAGTGGGTCTGTTCGATATCCATGATCTTCCCGCACAGAATGGAGTTGTACTGCGTCTTCTCGTTCACTGACGGTTCGTCCAGGTGGAGAAAAAGTTTCACAAAATCGCCGAACACGCATCTGAAACGGAGACAAAGTCACTTTAAATACGATCCATTATGACTCGATTGGGAAGACTTGGGGATTGAAATTCACCCATTTCATTACGCAATGGCAAATTTTAAATTCATCTTATAAACCTGGTACCAAACCGTTCTTCCTTATTGGGTGAAAGTTTTTTAATTTCTCATTTAATCAAAAAGAATCTTTCTTAAATTCATTTTGGAGCTTTGTTTTTATTCAATTTCTTGTTAAATCAACTTCTTTAATCTTCCAATTAAACGGCATATCGCCTTGTTAACTTTCATGGCTATTTTAATCCATATATGAAATTCGATAACCTCAAGTTGGTTGATGGGTTGTTTTGAGTTTTTTGGAGCAAGGGCCATTTTTGGCCAAATTGTGCTATCCATAAGGTTAAATATAACCTCAAGTAGAGATATGGAAGTCACTACCAGAAACGAATTTTAACCCTCGACTACAAAAAATAAAGTTTATTTATGAAACTAAAAAGCAATTATACGGCGAATTTCCGCTCACTTAAATCAAAACATAGTATGCATTATATTTATATTTCAATATACATATACAATAATACACACCAGTGCATAGATTGAACATTTATGTTTCAGGTCTAACTTTTATATTTGAAGTAAAAACCTGGGAAGGAAATAATAATTCTTGACTATTGTAGAATTAACGACTTAGAAATAAAATCTACTCACCTCATTCCGAAGATTAATTGAATCTTACGCAAAGAAAGCAGACCTCAAAGAATATTTTTACCATTTTAATGGAACGATTAAAGACGAGCGAATGGCGAATACAGAATGACGACTGATCGAATACAAAATCCACCGGAAACATAAATAAGGAAAAATGATGAGACAGCAAAAAATAATAATAATAACTAAAGTCATTTTGTTGCTGCTTTTTCATTGGCGCCACTCCAGTCTGGCCGGATGAGTCAACAACTATTATTTCTATTTGGTCTTCGAAGTGTGGAATCGTATATGCTGTTATTTGATAAGTAAAAAAAAAAAAAAAATGGTTAACATAAACTTTAGAACCTGAAGCTGTGTGTGAATGTGTCTTGAATATTAGAGGAAAGAAGCATACACAGTTAAGTAAGTAATAGTTACGGAACATTCAATGCAACGGACAGATGTCTCTTGAATAATCGAAATTTTTTTAAAACATAACACACCTGCTTATATTATTATAAATGACATAATCGATGTCATAACAATATCAATAAGGCAAGAGGTATCTGTCCGTTACATTGAATTCACCACGGATATTACTTACTTTGCTGTGTATGCTTCTTTCCTTTAATATTCAAGAGACATCTGTCCGTTGCATTAAATGATGTCAATAGGAATGACATAAGCAGACTTCCAAAATCATCAGTAATGTTTTTGGTCTAACAAAAACAGTTATTTTCAAACATAATATTTTCATACTCACCTCTGGTGCACCGCAGTTGTTTTCTCTGTATCATGTAAAATTCTGTAAGAATTTGCATATAAATCATGATTTCGTTTATTCAAGATGTTGCATATAGAGAACGACTCTCAAAGGCGACATTAGATGAGAAACCAAATTGAGACGCCGTGTTATTCGTAAAGATTAGGAATAGCGGGGATTAAAAGCAAGACTTTCCACTTCAGCTTAGAAAGGATCCCGCTTGACAGTGTGTTAAATGACACCAGCTGAAAAGTAGCGTGAAAAGGAAACCTCTGACCTTCCTTCTCTTACTAACCAGTAAGAATTCAGCTGTGATTTAACATTTCAACTATTGGTTAGGTGCGACATCATATCAAAGTTAAAATATTATATTTATCTTTTTAAGAAATCAAAGTTCTTTTTTTCAAAAGGTAATGGCTACATTAAACAAACGTTTACAATGGAATTCTGTTTTATTGAAAGTTCGTACTACTTCGTGGATAATTCTGAATTAATTTTTTTTAATTTTAAAATTTCTTATTTAAGAAAGTATTAGTAAAACATTATCTTCAGATATTTTAAAAATTACATGGTGAAGTTTAATATAAGATATTTTAAAATTACAATGACAAAAAAAAATTTACCTTAAAATGTCAAATTTTTTTAAGAATACATTCTCAATTACTTTACAAAAATTTGCATAGAATTTCTTTACTGCATAGAATTTCTTTACTGTGTGGAAATATTCCAATGATACGTCTACATAAAATTTATTACATAAATTTAAGTCAGCCGTTTGTTATTTTATTATATTATTTTTCATCTAAAACTAGAAGCGGTTTATATTATCTTTTTGAAAAGAATATATTCATTATATCTCTGCATGGCACTTTACAAAAGTGCTGACAGATACTGTCAGGGTTTTAGCCGAAATGAGCGTCTCTTGCTTTTTCAGTAGAACCGTCTAGGGCCAAGAGGACGACTTAGCTGCTTCGAACTTCACATTCACTTGTTCAATCCTTTTTACAGGAGGGCACATTCACATAACTCACAGATAGAACGCATAAGAACAGTCCTGCCCAAACCAAAACTCCCACATCACGTGGACGACACGCTACCACTATGCAAGGACTGAAAATTTAAATATAATTACTTTTATCTAATTGAAATGATAGTTTGCCAACGGTGAAGTTTAACAGTTTCGTTTTTATTTCATTTCTAGCTGGTACCCGGCGCTTTGCTGCCGCAGAAGAAATAATTTTGAAAACATCGTTTCAAATTTAAAATCACTGTCTTGTTTCCTTAGGAATGATAGAAAGAATAAAATGTATTTTCGATCGGAAATGAATACATTCCTTGAAATGGAAGGATATATAAAGAAGAATAATTATTCTATTTTTTTAAAAAAAACTTATTATTCCAGACTTTAAGTTCACAATATTTTGTTTTATTTTCCATCTTCAGCAGAAACAAATAAGTGCAAGTAATAAACATTCCGTTTCATCGGAATCGGATGAGCGGTACAGCAGCGCATAAGACGCATACAGATAAGCATTTATTTTTATTTATATCGATCACATTATTTTACTCTGCCTATAACCATGCCATAAGTGCAAGTAATAAGTATTCAACATTTCATCGCCATTGGACGACCGATGCAGCTGCGTATAAGAGACATACAAGCAGACATTCATTTTTTATCCACATAGACAAGTAGACTCACTCCAGATTGGTCTTCTGCAGATCGAATTCGTCGAAACTAATCTCCACCATCTCGTCGTCGCCGGCGATGAAGGTGTAGAGCAGGCAGTCGATGTTGTCGTCATAGGGGACGGGCCAGTTGGGGGACGTGAAGATGCCGTACTCCTTCGAGTACGTGTTGTCAAACACCACGCACTCGCAGCCTGCAAACAAATTCACACAACACGTCTGTACAACAACGAATAAAACATTAACTGATTGTGAAGATATAAATGACAGATAACTACTCTGTACTAGCAATTACCCTGTTAGCGTGGAAAGTTTGATGTATAGGTACGAAAAACTTCCAAATAATGACAAATAATAAAAAATAAAACTAAGCTAAAACCAATTTAAAAGTTTAAGCATATGCCAGAAATTTATTAAATAAATACAATTTTATAACAAAAACACACAACGAACGTAAACACAATTTATTTACAATGCACGCCGCCCAAAGAAAAACAAAACAGCCAATCAAGTCCGGTCAGGTCCTTTTTGTTTATGGATCGAGATGCAGATAGCTACAGCAGTATTACACACATCATTTTTAAACTCTTAATCTAAATGAAAACACAGTTGTCAGCAGTCACGCATGAACTTTCAAAGCCAGTTGGAGTAACGCCATGCAGAGTAGAAATTTCTATTTCCTTTATTCCGCCTTCTTTTCATTTAAAAGTACTTCCGAACGATCGATTCATGAGCAACATTTCATTTTAAATAAATTAAACACTAAAAAAATAAACAGAATCGTTTGAAATAATCGTTCGAAATTCTAGTAACCCTAACCTCATTTCTGCTAAAAAAAAACACCTGGAGCCTTACAGATCTTTCGCGGGATTTCATACCAGATTTTTAGCGAGAAAGTTAGTTTTGAATGAATAAAGAAAGAACCACACAATGAGCCGGAATAAAAAGTAGCCTATGCTCTATTCCTGACTCTAATCTATTTTTGTGCGACATTTCATTGAAGTCCGTTCAGTCGTTCTGGCGTCCCGTCGATACTGCTACGTGCTTCAGTGGTGGCGGGGAGGTCGGCTGTATACAAGTAGAAGAGGTCGCTCAGGCGTGATTGAGAAACAAACATCCATCCATCCAAACTTTCACATTTATAATATTAGAATGATTTAATATCGGTATCAATAAACTGCTAATTATTCTCTTTACACAAACTGCGATCACTTGATTTGCCTTCATAGCATCATTCGATGGCTTCACCATGTAGAAACCTCAGCGGCAATCATGTTGCAATTGAGAATTGAAAAAGCCATCGTCACACGGTCGTAAGAATAGAGCATTACAAATGCACAAAAGTAAGTGCACAGAAGGCGTTTCTAAATTCCAAGAAGAGCATTGAAAATATCTTTTTTATATCACTTTATAGGATATACTCTTGAAAAAAAAATTACATTTTGGGGGCATATTCATGAAAACAAGTGAAAATTCTCAAACTTGCTTTCTCACATTTGACTTTCCAGTCGAATGTCAAATTCTCCAACAATTTAGAGGAAAGAAGCATACACTCTCTTTTTTTTTCTCCCGGTAGAATTGGGTCTCTGATCCAGAACGTACGGTTTTGATGCTTGAACTTTACCAACTGGATACAGCAGCCCTAATGCGGATATAGAAGTTACCATCAAACGTCGTATGAAGTGTCATTCCTCTGAATCAGCTTTTCTTTTCAGTCATCGTGTTTCATTTACTCTGAGAGAAAGCTTTCATTAGAAATCAATTTTCTTCAAACTGTTGAACGCAGAAGCATCAGAGACAGAAATATTTTCAAAAAAGAACTCAATGACCTGTTGAACCGTTGAGATTTGTGATCGAATATGAATTTACAATTACTTTCATATGTTGACACACACACACACACACACACGCACACGCACACGCACACACACACACACACACACACACATATATATATATATATATATACATATATATATATATATATATATATATACAGTTTTCGCATATGCTTATACTTTTAAATGTATTTTTTTTATTTGTCATAATTTAATTGTTTTCCGTACTATACATCAAAATTTCCACGCGTGCAGAGTCGGAGGGTAATATCTGGTTAGAAAATAAATATAATTGGACCGCTTATTAAACGAGGAAAAAAATTATCAGTTAAAACGGTGAATAATTTAGATTTCTTAAGAATTAATCGAGTTTAAAACTAATTTCTGAAAAATTATGTAACGTAATACAATTTTAAAATTATGTAAAAATAAAATATGACGATCGTATCGTGTATCGCACAGTTTTCTCCAATCTGCATGCGTATACTAAAAGAATGTTAAATGCTTCTAAGACTGTATCCGGAAGTGCAATTTCTTATGAATTTCTTAAAAACAGGAAGCATAGCAAAAGCATCCTAGAAATGGGACATAACAATGAAAACTTATTTTGGTTAAGCTACATTTTGAAATTAATGTCTCGAAAGATTATCGAACAAAGAAAATATCAAATAAAAAATAAGAATATTAGATTTCGGATATGATTTTTAAATAGTAATTAAGGACTTCTTAATTATGATTTTCATTGAAAATATAATTCTTATTTATAGATGAGGAACATAAAAATGAAATTCAAGAATAATTAGAATGAATGATTTTGTAGCAAATAATGTAAATGTTTCACGTGATTTTCTTTTTCTTTAAAATTTCATGAATTCGTATATTGATTTTTGAATAATAGGCGAAGTATATTGTAATCCTGTATTCATTTATATTACAGGATTTATAATAAGTTCCATCTCTTTTTTCTTGTGGTTGGTAAGAAATCTACTCAAGCTTATAGCGTTGAAATTTTATCTCAAAGATGGCGACACAATCGCTTGAGATTTGGATCAAATTAATATGAAATTGTCTTAAATGAAATTGAAGACAACTTTTTAAATATATTTTTTATAAAAGATTAGCTTTTTTAAAAAAAATGGAAATTCAGAAATGTTAAGAACATAATTTCAAATTGCCAGAGATGGAATACTCTTTTCCAATTTATGAATAAATTTTTGATCATTCATCAGAGAATTTATGAATTAATTTTTGATCAATCAAAGTTCATTCAGCAGGCGTTTATGAAACTTAAAACATCAATATAGACTATATAACGGAGTAGCTAGTAGTAAAAGAAAACACACAGGGACATTATAAATCAAATTATTTTGAAATTCATTAAGTGTAACCGATTTATTTTTATAATCTTTTATCAGAAATTTGTACAACATACAAGCATAAATTTAATCATTAGTTCATAATTTCATACACACTTTCTAACCTTTGAGTTTAACTATTAGAGAAAATAATAGAATGTGAAGGTAGGAGGGAAATAACTAATGAAGAAAATCAAATAATTTGGCAGGAAAAACGTTGCTATCGAATCGGAAGTCAGACATGCTTTTAAATCTGATACGAATAAAATACTGTTTTGGGATTTGAATCCCTTTTTTGCACAGAATACCCCTTTAGTAACTGTATGACAAAAACATTTGAATAATGAAATTTTCAGCAAGACTTGAAAACTTTCTTTTTTTATATTAGCGAACAGCGGGTTTCGTGGAGTTTATTGATAGCTAAAAATTGCAATAAATATTTTGTACAACTTATACAACTTTGTACAACTTGTTTTTATTGCTTCCTCAGCAATGTATTTTTTTTCAAAGTCGTATAACTCATACTATTTCAAAAGCTTTATATCAGTCTACTGACTTCTCTATTTTTTAAACTTTCTGTCCCTATCTTTACTCCTCTAATTATATAACAGGAAACAGAAACAGTAAAAAGTGGGCGCACTTTAAAAAAACTTTCCGTCTGCACTTGAATTTTGCAGCGAAAGCTCAAGTGTAAATAGAAATTTTTAAATCAAGAGCATGTATAAGCCTATTGCATGTTTCAATATAAGGAAATTAATTGAAAATTTTTACATTGACGGTCAACAATAGGGAAAAAATCGAGGATGACGTAGCAATAGTGGAAATAGTTTCAGTTTCTTTTTGAATACAAAATATATTGTAGCAATATATACTTTAAATTGATTAGAATCCCAAAATTGAAACGACAACAAAATCATTGAAATGTTAATATTTGGGATGTCTTATTTTTATTTATTTATTTATTGACCTGAATTTAATGTTTTCAGAATCATTCCCTGTGATGCAGTGACAGATGTAGTGGTATCTTAGAAAAAAAAATTAGGGAAAAATAGCCAGGATGATAGATTCGTAACAGCAATGGAAAAATATAAGTTTTTCTTTGAAGATCAAACTGGCTTTTGTGACCTGGTGATAAAAACTCGGCTTGTGAGAGATAGGATTTCAGGCTCGAGACCCGATTCCACCCAAGTACCATCGTGTAAGAAACGGTCTGTTGTACATTAAACGCACCAGGCCAGAGTCATTGCATATGATGAGACGACAGATATAGTGGTATCTTAAAAAGTCAGTAACAACCACTAAACTTGGGGAACACTTTCGTATGGTTACGCATCGTCCTATCGTAAGGTCGCAAGTTCAATCCTTGACGGAATTCAGCATCCACAGTGGCGCGACGTCACAAAATCACCCGTCACATTGGTGATCTCGGATAATGAACACGGTCTTGGCTCTTCATAACACTTCGCGCTATAAAATAGTTCGTCTATCTGCGGACTCACTGGTGGGGGAGTATTGTGGTGATACCTTAATAAGCCAGTAAGAGCTACCGAAACACTCTCTTCGCTTGCCATAAGACTTGGCGCTATAAAAATCCTCTATCTCTCCGCGGACTCACTGGGGGGAGTATTGGTAGTATCTTAAGAAGTCAGTAACAGCCGTTAAACATTGGTGATCACTTTTTCCTAGCAGATATTGCATGTGGCTGCAAATCGTAAAATTGCGAATTCGATCCTTGATGTAACATTGGCGCGACACCACAAATACTACCCGCCACACAGAGATTCAGAAAATCGAGAAAATAACAGGTCATGTTTTGGAAATAAATGTGGGGTCGATAAGCTATCCTGAATTGAAAAAGGACTTTTTTTTTTCAAAAATAAAATTGCTAGTAACATGCGTCAGTGAGGACGCTCAAGCACGAATCCAAGAAAAAATTGTTCGAATTCCTACACCAGGCGAAGGGTTATTTAGCTTAGTATTCTGTCCCTGCTAGCCAATAATAAGTGTAATCGCAGGTTAAAGTGAAAACAAATCAATATGATATTCATAACATATTCTAGATTCCTCAAAAAAAAGTCAGAAAAATGAAAAAGATTTTATTTTGAAACACTAGATACGATTTTGGTCTTAAAAAATAAAGAAATATAACAGCAATAATAATCTTTCTTCAATTAAAATAAACTGAAATTTCTAAAAAATTCAACAATACAACAATAAATAATTTTAAATTCAAATAATTACAGAATTTATATAAATATTAAATAATTGCACTGAGAATGTTACTTTAATTATTTTCACACAAAATTTATTTGTGTGAAATGATCATAGTGAAGTTTTTAATGGAAAATTTTATTTCTAAATGAACATTTTCTTATTGAAAATATTTTTTTCGCGGTTTTTTTCTGTCTTCAGTTTGCAAACATTCAGATCGCCATCCAAGCCAAACTGTTCTTAAACTGTTTTTAATTTTGTTAAAAATGTACTTTTTAAAAAGAAATTGCAAATATTCATGTTTTATTGTTATTAACAAATATAAAAAAAAGAAAATATCTGACTCATTTCAGAAGATATCAATTTAGTTTTAATAATGTTTTAGCGAAATACATGAAATTGTTGGCAAACTAATTCATATTTAAAAATGAACGAACGCTTTATTTTTCATACAATTACTAAAGGACTATTCCTTGCCAAACATAGATTCAAATTCTAAAAAAGTGATTTAAAAAAGTCAGTCTAGTTTAATTCACGGGAAGTTATGAAAAAATTATGGACCTAAATTAAGAGAAACTAATAAATGTGTAAATAAAAACATGAAAAATATAAAAAATTTAACTGAACTTATTTTCTTATATTATTTATAATATTATCTTATATTATTTATGATTGGGTGTCACGTCCGTAATCTAAGAGATTGCCGACCATTTGACGATTTGGTGATGGATTTGGCGACAAAATAGAAATTATCAGAAAAACTTAATTAATTAATATTTTATTAAATAACTCCATTAACATCGAGTTAAACAAAAAAAACACTATTAACGATATA
>JAPMOQ010053175.1:469914-544991 GCA_026543055.1 Argiope trifasciata | reverse complement strand
CGAAGATACTAGAATGAAGGAAGGCAAAAGAAGGAAGATACTAGAATGAAGGAAGGCAATAGAAGGAATATATTAGAATGAAGGAAGATAATAGAAGAAAGATACTAGAATAAAGGAAGGTAATAGAAGGAAGGTACTAGAATAAAGGAAGATAATAGAAGAAAGATACTAGAATAGAGATTCTAAAGAAAACGGAAGTGCAGCGAATAAATCGATGCAAGAATTTCTATGCTTAAGTTGTATGTGCACTCTCGAAACTTCGAAAATCGTTCAAAACATAGAATACTTTTTTATTGCTTCAAAATGTTTTCGGATCTTTTAGCTTTCGAACGATTCAAAGATGGTATCAATATTCGAAATATATCTCGAGTTATAAGGACTTTTTTTGGTGGAGATTTCACTAAAAACTCTAGTTTCGGTTTTTTAAACCTCATTTTATGAAGAAGGATATTTGTCCACTCTGTTGCTTCATTCAAACAATCATAACTCAACAAGATATTAATCAAATGCAGTTATTTATATATAAAAATAATCTGTATGAAATAATGAATATTTTGTTCCTCAATCAAAGTTATATTTATAGAAATAAATTCTTTAATTGCTATTTAAAAATTAAAATGACAGAAAATTCTCGGTTTTTTTATTCATCGTTCATGAAAAAAATATTTAAAAAAAAATAGATATTTTTATAAATTTATGGTGCAGACAACATGAAGACTCATATTAGGCATCATTTTCAACTAGAATGGTGTGCTTATACAAATTAGAATTTATGATATCATGTTTAAAAAAATATGGTAACTAACGCTTTAAACATTAATTAATCAATTAATAATTAGAGTCTTTTTTTACTCACTGAAATGAGTTTAAACATGTATTATAGACCTACTGTGAAAAAGTTGATGTTTTAAAGTTAAAATTTTAAAAAAATCTCTACGCACTCCTTAATATCTGAAAAACCATGCGATGAGCCTACAAATGAGCAGTACTACTAAACCTGTAACTATAGCTACCAATGAGTATTTAACAACTAAACCTGTAAACAGATTTCATTAAATGTGTAATATAATACACACGAGTGTAGACTTGTGATTAAAAGATGACAGTTCAAATCAGATGTACGTAAATTCTTCTAAAAATACGGATTGTTTTAATATGCAAATTTATATCTGTGTAAAGAAGCTTTATGTTTAAGATAGCCTGGTTAGTAGAGAGTATGTATATATGCATGCTATTTACAAATGATAAACTATTTACTAATAAATTGTTAAATATATTAATTAATTTGGAATTTTTATTAACACATTATTTCTGTGAACGCAAACTGATTTTTTGTAATTTTTGAGATCATTAAACAGTTTCATAATGAATTAACCTTACAAAAGGAGTTAACCCCGTCAATGTTTCATACTTTAAAAGGAACGAAGTAATATTTCCCAATTATGGGAAAGACAAAATATTTTTTTATCAAGACTATTATTAAAAGTGAGTGAGAAAATTTTTTCAACCTACTTTAAAAAATAAATTATTTAATTTCTTCAAAAAAAACAAAAAAAAAAAAAAACTGCATTCCATAAAAAGAACAGCTATGTTGTCATAGTTATACTTCAACCTATTAAAAGTGCATCTGTTGTCAAAGAAGCACACGTAATAATAAAGCAACACAGGTAAAAGCTGGTCAGTCTTTTAAAAACACATTTCCTTTCAGAGAAGCATACATAATAATAATGCAAAGCCTGTTAAAGCAGGTAAAAAATACTTGCGATTAAAAGATGTTGCTGAATATTGCCATTTATGCTTTATTCATTGCCCAAGCAATTTCTAGCATCAGTTATTTGTTAGCCACAGCTTTTTCAAAAACTATTAACAGAAACAGGATCATATTCTCACGTGATTAAAAAAAATCTTAGAGCTACACAGACAAAGTTTCATCCTCACATTTTGAATTTTCTCCATAGTATTTTCAAATTCCTTTTCAAAAGAGTTAGAGGAAAGAGTTCAAATTGTTTTAGAATTATCGATCTTCCTCGTTTGAACATGAAAGCGGAATAGAAGAGCATAGGTTTCCTCTCTTCCGATATTTTAGCTCCGATGAATATGGCAGATAAATCCGTGAAAAGAAAATGACCGATTTGCTCTGTCCCAATCCATCCTGCACCCGATATCCGCACCCTAATCCCTTTTCTGAGGCGGATCTATTTTGGCAGTCGATAACGGAGAGCGCCATCTAGGTCCGTAAGGTCGAGTTAATCTCCGAAATCATGCTCCAAAGCGACGGGTTTCTTGCAATCACAGTCTACTTCCACTTCCCCCGTAGTAGTAGTAGACAATCACAGTCTACAACTGCAACAAATCCAGTGTCTGGCTTTCCCTCGGATGGCAGCTTTCCTGCCTGCTTTATGGCATCGGAGGGAAAGAAAAGCACGCAACAAAACAAAATCACCAGTGCTGTGCTGTAAGCGACCATAAAAGTTTACGGCTCGGAGTGTGGGTATGGACCGTAAAAAAGAGAAAGGGTTCTCCCCGAGTAGATAGAAGCATTGTCCCTAATCCCTTTTGTCGTTGGGACTGACAGCAGATATTTCTTTTTTTGGTGGAGGGTTGTAAAAGGAGAAACGAGAAAGCTGCGTTTGGATCATTTGGAAACAAATGTAGCGAGTACATGTTGCCGCTTTAAAATGGATTCCGGTTTTAGATATGAGCATGTACGCAATGGGAGTTACAATCACAGTGATTTCCGGATTCAGCTTCGAAAGATAAAAACAAAAAGATGAGGGTTTTGAGTGTTTCTTGGAGGAAGACAACGTAAAATTGTTTAAGGGTTCCAAATCTTCCGCGTTAGTTGAAGTCCGAGTAATGGAAACGCGTGTTCAGTCTCAAAAATACAATGTGAATATGTGATCCCACTTCTTTAAATATAATTTGCAAGTATTCTTCACTTTTAAATAAATATAGACTTAAAAATTCTGTATATATAACTTTGATGGAGACACAATGCATCCACTATTTCACACATAATTTTTATATATAAGTAACGGTATTTGGTTGATTTTTTGTTGAGTTATGATTATTTGAATGAAGCAAAATAACCGAAAAATATCATTTTTCATAAAATGAGTTTAAAAAAAATCAAAACTAGAGTTTTTAATGAAAGTACCATAAGAAAAATTCTTATAACTAGAGAAATATTCTGAACATTGAAAACATCTTGACATCGCCTAAAAGCTAAAAGCCCAGAGAATATTTTGAATCAATAAAAAAATTCGATATTTTGAACGATTTTCGAAAGTTCAATTGTATACTTACACCTTAATTCTGCTTAGTATTCTCCCAAAATAGATTATAAAATATGTATTTAGTGTTACAATATTTATTAATGCAATTCTTCTCAAATTAAGTATTATAATTTTTTTAGTAAGAAGTAAAAGTGATTAATTATAATCAGACGTCATAAAGATAAGCGTGTACATTATTGGCAGTTAACGTATAACAACGAAATAAAATACATTTTGAAAATGTTAACACATTTAAGATGAAATGCTGTAATATGGCAAGGAAAGTGGTTGCCATTGAAAAATGAAGCAAAAAAGCGATGCATACGTTTGTGTTAAAATTCTAACACTGAATAGCTCCTTCTCATCTTTGATATAATTGCCACATTGAAACGAAACATTGACGAGCCTCCATAGCTGAATGGTTATGACGCTGGACCCATAGTCAGAAGATCATGGGTTCGAATCCCAGTGGATCTGACCTTTGTTTTTCCTTCATTTTGTGTTCCCGAAGATTCTGGACCTTTCATTGACCAGATGAGTGCCCTGGACTTTTTTTACTGTCTCCAGAAAGGTATTCTGGAACTTTCCCTTCTCGTATAAAAACTGAAGATCTCTCGGTCACAGCGTTCTCAGTTCAGAGTTTAACTAAAAAATTGATTTCACTCTACTTCCTGTGTTTTATTGAGTTCTATCTACTTGACATAATGTTAATTTGAAGCAGCAGGGAAAAAAGAAACCATAGCTGCGACGCTTTTGCTTTTAAACGTTTACACACGCCTCTAAAAAATGACAGAAAGTGCTAATAAAGCGCAACGTAAACATTTTCAGAAGTCAAACATTGGCTTGTTTATTTTATCTCCCCTGAAGTAAAAAAAAATTAACTTCGTTTTTTCCTCTACCGTTTTGTTGTAACGTTCATAACTTTTGAAGTCGATATTGTTGCCAATAAGGCGCTAATGTCGGTAGTTTTCTTTCCGAACAAACATCATTGCATAAAAGCTACTTCCAAAGTCTTTTTAGCTTAGATTATGAATAATTTTAGGTTTTAAAAATGTGCAGCTAAGCAGTTGATGGATAAAATTAACATATTGAATACTTGTAATAATAAGTTAAAGGCTTATAAATTAATCATATGATTAATGCTTTTGTAGTTTATCATAGTATCTTTTAGTGATGTTTTTTCATTACGGTTTGCTTTGATTTTATTTTAAGATTATGAGATCTTAACAAAACATACCCCCTCCCCCTCCCAAAGGAATGAACATGCATTCTTCGAATACACATATAGATGGACATGGTCATATTACTGACCCTCAGTCCCCCTCGAAGGCACTCGGAAATAAATACTGAATTACAGACCACCACTACAGCAACACTGATGGGAACTGTGGTGGAGTCGTGAGGGACATCCCCGACTACGGTACAATCCTAACCGTAGAAAGTACGTCCCGCCATTGATGGGAGGAGTCAAATCGCCTACCTTTATTGTACCCACAAGAGTGGCGAGATCCAATCGCCATGCCGGATGCATCTCCCTCCCAGTTACGACCTGCCCCCCCCGAGGTCATATCGATGGGCATGACCTTTCTTGAAGTAGGTCATATTTTCTCTTGCTCATCACACAATCCGTAATTCCCAACTATCATTTACAGAAGACTCCTTTTAAACACAATGACTTTATAATTACCTTTAATTTATGATGACTATAATTTCATAAATGACTTCAATGATTATAATTTCATAAATGACTTCAATGACTATAATTTCATAAATGACTTCAATGATTATAATTTATCAACACAATGATTTCAACCACTATAATTTATAAACAGAATGACTTCAATGACTATAATTTATAAACCGAATGATTTCAATGACTATAACTTAGAAACACAATGACTCCATAAAGAAAAAATTCCATTCCCATTCTGTCTCACAACTCCTTCGAGCTTCTCATCCAGTAGTGCATGACGATCAAGTAGCTGATAAAATGAAATCTGCCAGCTTATCCAAAGTTGTAGAGGATCTCAACATTTCACCATCAGGAAACCAGCAATTTATCCAAATATAATAATTTCCCCCCCTCCGTTTAGCATATTACACTTAAATGTACACATGCGCAGCAAAACTTTCAATTTTTGACAAATATTTTGTGACATCACTCGAACTCACACCAAAAAATTTAATTATTATTTGCATATAAATATTAAAAAACCACGCGAAAAGGCATTTTGAAAAACATTGCAATGAGCTTATTTAGATTTTTTCATCTACACATTGAAAAATGCTGACTGATATAATGAAAAATTCGTTTTCGTTAAACTTTATTCTGAAATCACACGTAAGAGATCTAAACATATATGCTGTACAATTATGCTGTTTAGTTTCGTTTAGTTAAATTAACGTCCCGTTGTAAAGCAACACTGGGGCTATTTTGAGATGGACCTCGTGGCCGCGGTGGCCTGGTGGTAAGGTCTCGGCTTCGGGACCGGAGGGTTCCAGGTTCGAGACTCGATTCCACCGAAGAACCGTCGTGTGAGGGGGTCTCTTGCACGTTAAATCTGTCAGGCCAAACGTCCTCCCGCTGGTGTGGCGTGGTGTGGAGAGGGGGGTGCCAGTTCAGGTGTCGTCCTCGTCATCTGATATTGGTTCAAAATTATGAAGTCCGTCCCAAAATAGCACTAGTGTTGCTTTAAACGGGACGTTAAGATAACTAAACTAAACTAGAGATGGACCTCGTCATTTTAAACTAGGGTCAGATGGCGGTATAAATATGCTGATTCGCTTGGTGACTATTAATCAATCAATCAAATGTACAGTGTGCTTTATTTAACTGACGTTACACAAAGAAGTTCTGTAGCTTGAACTATCAGCATGCCACCAAATTTTCGACAAGAAATATTCATGATATGAAAAAAAGGAATCCAAATACAAAAAAAAAAAAAAAAAAAAAAAAATGTTCCAAAATTTACCGATAGGTGAAAATCTAATGCTTTACACTTGAAGACAGATAAAATGCTGCATAAATCACAGGGAAAAATTCCAAAATCCCGAACATGCAGTTGATACCAGCGCCAGGATTTTGATATATATTATATTATTACGGATTTCCTATATCCTAAAATCCATCGGGCTCTTTTTACCTGTATAGTGGGTGTGTACGGAGGAGATGATGAGCACACAATGACCAGTCCTTCAATAGACGACACAACACAGACGTTTATTTACAGGACAGCACAAAGACGACAAATATTCACAACACAACTATGTACAGGAGACAACTATAAACAGCTGAGACGAACACACAGGACAGCACATAGTAGTACTCTACTTCAGATAGTAGTTCACAGTAGCAACAGTAGTCCACAAGCAAAAATTCCGTAGTGACAATGTTCACAACTCACAAGGCGGCCAGAAAAGTTTCAGGAAGAAGAGGAAATCTTTACGGGATTCTATCTACACTCAGGTAGGTCTCTCCTTAGCAGGCCGAAACTATTCCTCTGTCTCTTCTTGCCTTTGCTGCAGACTCACTCCTTCACACAACGGGACTACTTCTCAGTTCAGGACAACTCCGTTCCCGACTACGACACAGGCTTCGTCAGAAAATGCCGCACAGCAGTCCTCCGTTCAGGACTCCTCAGTTCAAGACCTCTCTATTCAGGTCGACTCCTTTTCCGATTGATTCAACTGTACCACATCTGGCTTGATTCACACCCGCTTCATATGGCCGACCCTTATATAGTAGCGGAAGGTGGGGCTGAACATCTTCTGGACCAATCAGGAGCATTCTGGATATATCTCGGCTCCTTATGGACGGATCGGGAAAATTCTCGATGTTTCGGGTACTTTCCATTTTGTCTCCAAATTCGTCGCCAAGCCCTGGGATCTCTGACGTCACACCCATTCACTATCCACTACATATTACTGTAAATCTCTCTTCCTTACGATGACAGCATCAGAGCGGGAAAGCAAAACTACACGTTCGTAACAATATAAAAGACCATTAAAAATCATTTCAAGTGTCAGTTGATTTGTAAAATGCGTCGCACTTTAGGACAGCGTACATTACTTGTAAAGCTCTTTTATTTTAATCAATCCAATGCAGCAGCTTCAGCTAATTTAGAAGTCGAAAAAAATTTTGTAAAAGGCTTATATTAAATAATGCAGAGAAAGTAATGATTAAAAAATTTGAAACTCTGGGTCTCTCGCAACTCGAAAACTGGTATCGGATAGTACAATTACAGAGATTGAAATTGCAATCATTGGAAGAAATCAGATAAGTTCTGCTTTTAATAGCCGTGCAGTTGGAATTGCCCGACAGCTGGATGTTATTGCTTCAACGGTAGTACAGAGTACTGTGTACAGAACGCAGTGCTTAGTTTAAAAAAAAGAAAGTCATATTGGAAACAACCGATGACTTTCTTGGGAAGGCAATTCTACTGAATAAATACAAAAGAACAAAGAATGAAAAGAAAGCCTAATAGAATCTTTTTTAAAAAAATTTGTAACCATACACAGAAATTATTTTTTCGAATAAAGCGTTTTTGTGGAGAAATTAATTCTCCTTTATTCATTTGTTTAGTGTAGATTTTTGAATTTTTGTCTTGCTGAATTTTATATCAATATCGTCACATTTTCCCCTGTCGGTAGCTTTTCGAATTACTTTTTTCACGGAATCCTTGTTGTTGTTGTTACTCATGGCACCTTAAATATCTGCCGACCGATAGTTGTCAGCGAATGAAGCCTCATTTAGTGTCCCTTGTTTTTTCAGTAGCGCCACCTAAGGCCAACAGTACCACTTAGATACTTCACATTCGCTTGCACAAGCCCTTTTTACAGGGGGGAGGGGGGCACATTCACACTACTTACTGATAGAACACAGATTTACTGAACACAGAACACAGATGCCCGAACTGGGATTCGAACCCGGAAAACCAAAATCATGGAGAAGATACACTACCCTATGTCAGGACGCCAGTTCACAGGTTTCTTTATACCATGTCGTCAATAGTCCCTCTACAAAATTTGGTGGCTTTCCGGACTATAGTTATACAGTGAACCCCTATAAGTGAGAGTAGAGGTAATTTATTGGAACAGTTAATTACTCTAAGAGTGATTCAGAGACAAATGTTTCATGGATTTGAAATTAACTTTTCCAGACAGGCTCCACAATAAGCAGTAAATTTTTGAGCCTTAAGACTTTATTTACAACTTTAAACAACGCATAAAATAAGTAACTGCCACTAAACATCGGTGATCACTTTTGTATAAAGGATATGTTAATCGACTGCAAATCAGACTCTCGCGAGTTCGATCCTTGGCGGAATTCAAGTTTCACATTTGGCAGAATTCCAGCCAACACTATCGCCACAAGGTAATTTATTGGTATAGTAAATTACACTGAGAGTTATCCAGAGAGAACTGTAGAACATAGAACAGGTAGAACACAGAAGTACAACCATGCCCGAACTGAGACTCGAACCCGGGATGCACAGACCACAAGGAAGACACTATACCCCAATGTCAGGACGCAGGCACAATAGGGAAAAAATAACCAGTATGACAGTTTCGTAACAATAATGCAAATAATTTCTCTTTAAAGATCAAAAGGGCCACGGTGGTCTGGTGGTAAGGTCCTGGTTTCAGAACGGGAATATTTAAGGTTCGAGACTCGATTCCACCGAAGAACAGCCATGTGAGAGGGTCTCTTGCATCCTAAATCTGCTAGACCAAGCGTCCTCTCGCTGCTGTGAAGGGGGGGGGGATTAAAGTTCAGGTGTCGTCCTCGTCATCTGATCGTTGTTCAAAATGACGAGGTCCATCCTAAAATAACCCTGGTGCTGCTTTATAACGGAACGATAATATAACTTAACTGCCAGCGTCATGGCGGTCCCGTGTCTTCCCCACGATCTGGGCGTCCTGGTTCGGGCACGGTTGTTCTTTTGCGTGTTCTATGAAATGCGTGAATGTGCTTCCCTGTAAAAAGGGTTTGTGTAAGTGAATGTGTGAGACTTTCATTTGAGATAGAAGTCAGACGGGTCTTTACCCTCAGATGCTACTGCACCCCCTTTCCGTGGAAACAAGGACACGACGTCATCCATATAACTAAACTAAACAAGAGAGAATTGTTTCATGGATTTGAACTGACCTTTTCCAGGCCGGCCCTAAAATAAGCAGTAAATTCTTAAGACTTGAAAGCCATTAAAGCTCTTCCTTTACTTCAGTCGAATTGATGCCTTTGTTTACGCGTTTCAGAAATACCATCCAGTTTTCCCCAGATAATTACGCGAAGCACCTCGTCTCAGGTAAAGAATGCCAAAAATATGCGGAGAAATTTCGAAGTTAATTGAGAAAATGCCGTTGAAGGTAGAAACTTCTAGAAGCTATGTGAATCCAGTTACAGTAAGGTGACCTGACAAACGCATCACTGAAAAGAACAGCAACAGTGTTTGAAAAACGAGCATGCTTGCTTTCGAAACAGTTTTACGCATGCGTGTTCCTGAAGTTAAGTCTCAGCTGTAGATACAACAAAATTTCAAAAATTTTATTAAGGTATCCGACTACTTTCGAAGGAAAATTTTTGAAAAATTCGATTTAAAAAAAAATTATATAAAACTTTAATTTTTAGATGTACTGTCAATTATGTAACAGACTACTAGGAATTCAATTGAATTATTTGAAAATATATTATATATTTTGAGAAATAGGAAAAGTAGTAAATTTTAATGAAATAAAACCAAAACGGTTAACTACACAAAATGGTAATACAGCCATCCTATTTTTCTTTGAAACACAAGTTATAGAATATAGTGATGAAGGAAATGAGCAAAATCTAAGAAAGCTCTTGAGATGCAAAGAACTTATATGTAAAAATATACATATACATGCATTTTTCCCATAGATTCACAATTTAATTTTTCTCAATGCACCCATAAATAAAAAAGTATTTCCCCAACACTAAAACTTTTGTTTAATTTCATTGACCATGCTATTTGAACCATACGTTGAAATGTTAATGTAAATACCTCCTTTAGTTTTTGGGATATCATGTGAACGGTAGAGAATTTTTATGAAAATGAATGTCGTAAGAAAATTGAAGCCAACTTTAAGCCGCGAAATATCTTTTCATTAAACTTTCCCTGGCTGATAAGTCAGGCCTTCCTTATCTTAGAAACGATGAACTGTTTTGGAAAGAGGAAAATCTGAACTATAAGAAATAACAATAAAATAAATGCCAATGTGGTTGATACTCAGTGTTTTTAAAGTTGTCGGTTACCTTAATTTTAGGGAAATCAAGTTTTTACTCCTACAAGTGAGACTGCGGAAGAGACGAACGATTTTATAGTGCCAAGCTTTATGGCGAGTGATGAGAGTTTCGGCAGCGCCAAGCGTTATGGCGAGAAAAGGGCGTATTCATTTTCCAAGGTGACCAATCTGGAGGGTTGTATTGTGGAATCACGCCAATATGGAGGTTGAATTCCGTCAAGGATCGAACTTGTGATCTTACGATTTGCTACCACGTAACATATCCGCTAAACAGAAGTGATCACCAATGTTTAGGGGCTGTTATTGCCTTATTACGATTACCATTTATCTCAAGAGGAATTAAAATAGAAATTAAAATTTGTAATTTGCAACTGAAACTGAACAACTGAAAGTAACAATGAATTTTGTGAAGCACAGAAATGCGCTAATATCATGGATTGTAATTGGTGTTATTACAGTCCTCTGATTGGCTGTAATAATTCATACAAGAGATGCCACAATTTTTTTTTCTCCAAATAGCACATCGTGCACTTAAAAACTCATTTTACGATTTTATCAAAAATATTCTTTGGACTGAAAATATCCAATATGAAATGCACAAATTTTCCTCTCCGAAAAATATTTTTGCGATAGGAATTCTTACTCCATTCGCCATTCAAAATACATATTTTCCATATCAATAAGTGAAAATCAGACGTATCATAATGTGTTTTTTAAAAATAAGTAATGCATTATTGCCCACCGATTGCAAATTGTATTCTGTTATGCTATAAACGTAATATATATATAAAAAGTTTAATTCAATTCCTACTTACTTTATATATACTCTGATGGAAAAAATTCCCAACACCAAGAAAAAATTATTGTACAGTAATGAAATTTTAGGAATACATTTGTCTAGGAAACATATTTAATTGATTAAAGTTTCAAGATCACAGGTAGAGCCATTTCAAATGTGAAATGTTGGTACATTTGTAACCGGTGTAACCGCCAGAATTTTGAATGCAAGCATGCAAACGTGCATGCATTGTGTCGTACAGGTGTCGGATATCAGTTTGTGGGAAGGAGTTCCATGCCTGTTGCACTTGGGCGGTCAATGCAGGGACGGTTAATGCTGGTTGTGGATGACGCTGGAGTTGTCGTCCAATGATGTCCCATACGTGCTCGATTGGAGAAAGATCTGGTGATCTAGCAGGCAACGGCAACATGTCGACACTCTGTAGAGCATGTTGGGTTACAACAGTGGTATGAGGGCGAGCGTTATCCTGTTGGAAAACACCCCCTTGAATGCTGTTCATGAATGGCAGCACAACAGGTTGTATCACTAGACTGATGTTCAAATTTGCAGTCAGGGTGCGTGGAATAACCACGAGAGTGCTCCTGCTGTCATATGAAATTGCTCCCCAAACCATAACTCCAGGAGTAGGCCCTGTGTGTCTAGGCCGCAGAAAGGTCACTAGCAGGCGTTCACCTGGCCTCCTTCTAACCAACAAACGGCTATCACTGCGACCAAGGCAGAACCGGCTCTCATCAGAAAACACAACAGATCTCCACTCCGTCCTCCAATGAGCTCTAGCTTGACACCGCTCACGTCGCAAACGGCAGTGGTTTGGAGTCAGTGGAATGCACTGTACAGGGCATCTGGCTCGGAGCTGTCCTTGAAGTAACCGATTTGTAACAGTTCGTTGAGTCACTGTGGTGCCAACTGCATCTGGAATTTCAGCTTCAGACGCAGTACGGTTAGCCACAGCCATACGCCGAATACGGTGGTCTTCCCTCTCAGTAGTACCACGTGGCAGCCCGGAACCTGGTCTTCTTGAGGCAGTACCTTCCCCTGACCACTGCCGCCAATACTCCTGCACAATGGATACATTCCTGCCAAGTCTTTCAGCAATATCGCGGAAAGAAAACCCACCTTCTCGTAGCCCTACAACACGACCTCGTTCAAACTCAGTGAGCTGTTGCTAATGGCTTCTTCGTCTTCTCAGAGGCATCCTTGACTAACATTAACCCAAATCTCAATAGTAAATAAACTATCACGAACCTTACAGCGCTTATTTAAAGCAAACCTCATTTGCATGTTCATAGTGTCGCTACTAGCGCCACACTTATGCGCGTAGCTCGAAATTTGAATCGACGTCATCTTTCAGATGTATAAACACGCCTACCAAATTTCGTTTATCTAGCACAGCTCCTTCCAAGTGTTGGGATTTTTTTCCATCAGTGTGTATATATATATATATGTATATATATAATTTATGATTCAGTGTTTCTTCAGTAATCTCAAAGTTTGGCTACCATTCGGCTGCAAATTTGGCGAACATTTAGCAATTTGATCCCTTTGGCAGCCAAATCTAAATTTCTGGAATATTTGAATTAACTAGCTTATATATTTTTAATAAAACTTTATTAACATCGAGTGTCATCCACTACAAGTTTTAAACCACTATAAGAACTTGAGTTAATGAATACCAGGTATTTTATCAACGATTGAAAATTTGAACAAGACATATAAATATATATAAGGAGAGAGTGAACTAACAGTAGGAATTGAAAAAAACTTCATGCGAGCATCTATGGCCTCGTGTAAGCATGTCCAGTAATGCTGAGTAAACCATTTACATAATAATACAGATTTTTAAAAAAATGTGTTTAAATCCGCTGTTTGAGTCTCTGTTTTATTTCAAAACCTATTAATTTTTTTTTTTGCCTTAACCCATTTGCATCATTAGCGTATATATACGCTCAATTTTCCTTATCACTACCACTGGAGCGTATATATACGCTGCATCCTATTATATGCTATGCATATAATATGATATATACTATAGTCATCTTAAATACTATATACCTATATGCATCCCACATTTCAAATATGACCACACTGAGCAAATTTACTAACAAATAATGCTAAAGAATGATTTTTTTCTACTTTTATACAATTTTACACCTAAATATGGAATAAAAAATTTTCCGTGATAGGGGATTTCTCTTTCATATTTTAATATGATGCAAATGGGTTCAGAGAATAAGTTTTATAAATTAACGCAACCATTGATTTCAAGCAAATTCATGAAAAATAAATATTTCACATTATAGAATTCCCATTAAATGATATGCAATCTAAAGATTAAAAACCTACAGAGCTTGATCCTTTGTATTCGCGGAAATAATTAGGTACATAATTGTACATTTAATAGAAAAAATTATTTAAGGTCAGGAAAATATATCTGTATAATTTTTTTACAGATAATTATATAATTGTTAGTATATATTGTTGTTATTGTTTAATTCCACTTGGTCATACCAAGTCCGATGAGCAGAACTCTTTCGGATTAAGGCAGAGGCGTGCGCCTTTCGTTGTCAACTAGCACCGTTCAGGTGAAAGGACGACTTTGCTCGAACTCACACGACACAACCCTTTATAGGAGGCGATCGAATTCATTTATACACTCATTCACCCATCAGCAAGTCAGAATTGAGATCTCAATCAGATACCGACTTACTCATGACTCAATACCCCCAAAGATATCGTTTTGTTATGGGAACTCGGAGGACCTATTGAGCGTGCCCCAACTGCCATGAGCCAACACGGCGGTCTTTGGACAAGACGACGACGGAACCCTCAACCTTTCGGTTACGAGACTAACGCTCTACCAACCAGGCTACCACGGCCTACAGTAGATTTTATTAATAATCCAAATAAATAAATGAAAAATGTCGAAATGATGCCCTGCTTTGAATGGTGGTTGAGAGGAGACATTCAAGTGCAAAGGGTTATCCTCGTTAACACGAAGAAAAACAGATAGAACAATATAACAAGAACAAGGATAATTAAAATTAAGAAAGGAATAATACATTAAAATTTAAAAATAATTCATTGCTGCTACTCATTATTAGCTTCAACAGAACAAAATAAAAATTTATATAAAAAAAGAAAAATATATTTCCCAATTAAAAGTTAATAATACGCCCACAATTCAAAAGATATTTATATAATTAATTAACTAAAATTTAAACCAAACATAACCAAAGTTCAAGATGCAAAGATGCATTTCAAAAATGGAGAAAGTCGTTAATCCAGTAAAAAAATAATGATTTTACAAAACTTAATCGTGATGTAAATCTGTCGCACATTAATTCATTAATTAAAAGCTTTGGAAATTATTAAAAAAAGTAAAAATGAAATCTACGATCGCAAATTTCAAGTTATCAAGTGAAAACACTCTTTTTCAAATGAAATTTAAGTCATGAACCGACTTGAAAAACCGGTTCATGACTAACCGGTTTCAAACAATCACAAGGTTTCTGTTTGGCCTCCTCTCCCCCTTTCTCTGAATATATATATATATATATATATATATATATGCTATTTCCAATATTTTTGTACCAAAAAAACTGCTATTTTCTAATTTCTGATACTTTAAAACAGTTTCGTAATGGATTATTCTAAAGAACAGGAGTCAAATCCTTCAATGTTTCCTACTTAAGAATGTCAAAGAAGCATACGTAATAATAAAGCAACACTGGTAATAGCAAGTGGGTCTTTTCAAAACGTATCTGCTATCAAAGAGATATACACGATAATAATAATGCTGTACTGGTGAAAAAAATCGATTCGATTAAAAGATGTGGATGAGTATTACCGTTTATTCTTTATTCATTTCCTATGTGATTACGTGCTTCAATTATTCGAAACTTCTTAATTAAAACGGAATCATGTGCCTAGCCGATAATAAGAAAATGAATCCAATAATATTAACCATCAAAATATTATTTAACAAGAAAACGGTAAGCCTATTCCATAGTATATCCCACAAACGGCCCCAACCTTCGTTATTTATCTTGAGTGGTTTCGGCTTCCGGTGGAAGTCTCCCATATTTATTACTCGTTCCCACTATTATTTGTGGATTTTGCAAGGATCTCTGCAAGTGATACTTGATTGATTCGGGGACCGTATGTCACGGTCCAGACATTTTCGGTGGGCATTTAATAGCTACCTTCAGTTCGGTTCGGAGAAGCCATTGGGCGCTCCCCTCCTAATGAAGTTATCATTCATGAAGTGGAACTCTCTCGCCAAATGCCGCCAAATTAGTACGGGAGTGGGCCGGGTTGGAGTGGAGAAGTGCCTCCCGAATTCGATGACTGTTCACACTTCCAGATGAATGAGTTAACGATTAAATTTCTAATCACTTGCAGTTGGATGAAAGGGATGTTGATGAGATAAACAGTTTCTCCTCGCAAAAATAAGAGCTGTAAGAATCGGCCTACGAATGGCAACTGATTCATCTTCCATATTTTGAGCTTCACTTCGAATTCTGGAATTTAAACAAAATCACTAATCACGCCCTAGAATACTGGTAGCGTGTCTTCATCGTGATCTCGGCGTCCGGGGATCGAGCCCCGGTTCTGGGCCCCGGCCTGTAGCACACAGGTTACACAGCCTGTAGCACAATATTGTGCAATATTAAGTGATATTATATGATATTAAATAATATTCCACAATATTAAACGATATAGCGAATATTGATTAATGTCATACAATATTTGTGTGCTGCTATGGGACATTGTTCATTATTTGTAAGGCATGGTTGTAGTTCCTCTGTTCTATTCTGTGTTAGTTAGTTATTATTTTAACGTCCCGTTTTGAGGCAACACTGGGGCTATTTTGGGCGGACCTCGTCCTTTTGAACCGCGGTCAGATGAAATCAACCAAAAGTTTTATTGTTGGTGAACTACTTTTTCGTTTACAGGTGATTTTGGAAAAAATGAAATTGTGAATGGATGGAAAAAAATGCACGTTTACATCTATTTTTACCCATCACTACTTTGCATCTCAAAACTTTTCTTAGATATCGGTTCATTTCATTCATCATTATTTTCTATAACTTGAGTACAATGAAAAATAGGATTACCCCACTATAATTTTGCGTAGAGTGTTAACCATTTTCATTCAAGTTCATTCAAATTTACTACACATTTTCATATTTCTAAAAATATATAAAACTTCCAAGCAATTTTTTTTTGTATTTATAGTATTTTGTTTTATATTTAACAGTACATTAAATAGTATTAAACCCAAATATCAATTGTAATAAAACCAAAATTTTAAATAGTATTTTTTGAAAATCTATTTTTTCAAAATTTTTCCTTTAAACCTAGTCAGATACTTTTAAAGAAAAACAGTAGGGTTTGTTTCCAAATTTGCAGAGACCTTTCCATCAGCAGTCAACAACTTAAAGAAACAAAGTGTTTAATCTTCCTCCCTAATTATCACCATTTGTCATTCCCCGTCCTAAATGATCGCAGCTTTTGGCGCATTATTCCACTCCCAACCCTCCGAAACAGAAACAGTGGAAAACGCGGAGGCCGATAATTGATTCATTCCGGGCCCGTATTTCAGCTCCATTGTCCCGTTAGATCCCGCGGACGTTTTAATATGGCCCACCGGTCGGCCAGAGCCAGCGGAGACCTACTTTTAATGATCCCATTATTCACCGGGTGGAAGGGCCACAACATATCAATTGAGGGAAAGTTCTGGATGAAAAGTGGTGGAATTCCGAAGAGACTCATAACGAATGATCCGTCACGAATTCGATGACTGTTGGACCTTTCTTCGTTTAGGTTTATAAGAGGGGGATGAAATAGATCTTGACTTCGGTTTTAGGAACGGAGAATTTGTCAGTTCTTATGAACTAAACAGAGCCTACGGCAGGGATGGCGAAACAGTGGCATGCTACACAATATTTTGGGCAAGCTGCCGATCAAAACGGCTTGCATTTAACAGTTTGCAAAACGGTGTGTATTTTACAGTTTGCAAAGTGGTTTGTATTTTACAGTTTGTAAAGCGGCTTGTATTTCACAGTTTCTAAAATGGCTCGTATTTCACAGTTTGTATTACGGCTTGCATTTTACAGTTTCTAAAACGGCTTGCTTTTTACAGTCTGTATTACGGCGTGAATTTGACAGTTTGTATTACGGCGTACATTTTACAGTTTATAAAATGGCTTGCATTTTACAATCTGTAAAACGGCGTGCATTTTATGCTCTGTTAAACGGCTGCCTTTCAGAGTTTGCAAAACCACTTGCATGCGATTTCATTTGGTAAACTAAATTTTTCCCAATTCGATTGGTTGGAAATTGAAGAATTTGAAATGAAACAGATTGATCTGCAGTCAAGTTCAATAAAATGTATTGAAACAATGTAAAAATATCAGAATCGATTGAAACAGAAATGTTAACAAGCAACATAAGTAAAAATGCCAGGGACGAAATTTCGGAGGCATGAAATGTGATTCAGATATTTAACTGTTTGAAGAAGCTGGTGGACCGCGGTCGCCTGGTTTGGTAGAGCGTCCGTCTCGTAACCGAAAGGTAGCGAATTCTGTCCTCGTCTCGGCCAGAGACCGCTGTTTGGGCTAATAGCAGTTGGGCCACGTTGAATAGGTCCTCCAAGTTCCCATCACAAATCATACCTCTGGGGGTACTGAATCAGAGATGAGTCGGTCTCTGATTCGAATCTGAATTCTGACTTCTGGATGAATGAATGAGTTCGACTGCTCCCTAAAAAGAGTTGTGTCGGGTGTGTACGAGCAGAGTCGTTCTTTCACCTGAACAGTGCTCGTTCACAACGAATGGCGCACACCTCTGCCTTCATTCGAAAGAGGTCCGCTCATTCGGGTTTGGTATGACCAAGTGGCATTAGACCCACCCCCACCACCAGAAGCTGTCTCATGCTATTTGAAGCATATTTTCATCCATGCATGAGAGTCATTATTTTCAGTGATGAATAGCATTAAAGACTCGCTTAGAAACCGCTTGACAGAGGATTCAATTTCAGTATGCATTCTACTTAAAGTATTTTGCAATCCTAATATAAGTTGTTAGTTATCTAATCTGCAACAGAAGTAGTTGCCCTAATGTGTTTTAAAAATGCATTTTTTAGTAATAAATAAATAGTTTTGAGTTGGTAGTATTTAGTTTTGTTATCTTCACAATAATCACATGCCAAAATTATTTGACGGCACATCTATACTTCATTAGGCATTTCTTTAGAAAAAATGATATATTCAGCCATAAAGGTACGCCACCCCAAGTGGCTTTTAACAAACTAAAGCATTAATAGATTTATAACATTTCATGGGGTTTCCAAAATATTGGATTAAATTTAAGATGAAATGTTCATAAAAAAGAAATAGGGAGTAAGAACTTTAGCAGATTGGTACTACTGATTGGTTATAGCTAGTATTAAAGTAATACTAGTAATAATTCTGCTGTTCACATCTGAAACGAATGGTATTTTTTTGAATGAAATAATTAAATTCAATAATCAATGTTTCTAATTTTGTTTCAGCTGTAAGAAAATCAATTAATTTAATTTTCAAAAGAGTGTTCTATGGACGCAATAACTTATTAAAATAATGACATTCGTCGTCATTACTATATATTCGGGAAAACTATCTTAAAATTAATTTTAAGAAACTCCTTTTTATTCTAAAATTATCTGTTTCTTAATGACGGATATCATACAGAATAAAACAGAAATGTTGAAAAAAAAATCTGAGTTTAAAAAAAAATCTGTTGTGCCTTTTGATGATTCGTGTCATGTTATTTTTATCAATGGAAACGAATACTTTTCTGAAATTTCAGTGGTAATTGATCTGTCGCGTTTCATTCCATTGCGGAGTTGAAGCAGAATAGCGTGCAGAAAGAAACAGCTATTATTTTCTCAAAACCCCGGACGACAAGGAGGATTAGTGCCAAACGTAATGGCGAGAGAAAAGCGTATTCATTGTCCGAGGTCACCAATGTAGGGGGTTGAAATGGGGGGTCGCGCCAATGCAGAGGTTGAATTCCACCAAGGATCGAACTCCCGATCTTACAGTTTGTAGTCTCGGAACATATCTGCTAGACAAAAGTGATCATCACTAAACATTTAATGGCTGTAACTGGCTTTTAATATACCATTTCATATTTTTTTTTCAAACCTTTTCCACATAGCTCTCGTTATTTTCCCATCATGCAATGGGCCAGTTCCGATGCGAGATGGAGTCTAGATTAATTATATTAATGTCTAGGGCAAATGAGCTCTCATGACAGCCGTAACAGCATTGTACGGGAACTAAGGTTGAGTCCCAAGGGCAGTCAACGTCTACGATACCGCCCTTCCTTTCATCCATACCTAGCTGACCTCACTCCATTTCCATATCTTCTTGGTGACGAGAACAAACCATAGTAATATTCCACCAAGCTAACAAAATTGCTCATTTAAATTTCTTCTATTTAATATTACTTATTGCCAAAATATGACGAAGGACATGAAACGTTTACTTAAGTAAAAGAAATGTCGGCGTCCTGGCTTAGGGGTGGCGTGTCTTCCCAGTGTTCTGGACGTCCCTGATCGGGCATGGTTGTTATTCTGTGTTCTATCTGCGAGGTGTGTGAATGTGCCCCCCTGTAAAAAGGAACTGTGCAAGCGAATGTGAAACATGAAGTAGCTAAGTCGTACTCTTGATCCTAATGGGAGCTATCGAAAATCAGAGGGCGCTCATTTAGGTTTAAATTAGCTGACAGCGATCAGCGGGCTTCTCAATGACAAATGCCACTGAAAACAACAAAAGAAAAGCTAACATTTAACAATTTTGAAAATATAACAATAAATGGATAGTGGGAAAATGATACTGCTGCAGCACATATTGATACGCGAATATTAAATTATGTATCATCATTGTAAGTTCAATACTGACATTTTCAAAGCATTGGTGCGTGGTGAATATCGTTATCAAAACAAATTGAAATTCTAAGAACGTTTATGTGCGAGTATTCTAAGTTTAGATATAGTAATGTTCTGTTGTAAAGCAACACTAGGGCTATTTTGGGACGGACCTTGTCCTTTTGAACAGCGGTGGGATGACGAAGACGACACCTGAGCATGCACCCCTTCTCCACACCACACCACACCAGCGGCAAGACGTTTGGCCTGACCGATTTAACGTTCAAGAGACTCCCTTACACGACGGTTCTTTGGTGGAATCGAGGCTCAAACCTGAAACCCTTTGTTCTGTAGCCGAGACCGTACCACCAGGCCACCGTGGCCCCTGCAAGTATTCTAAGAGCAGTAGTAGGAAAATGGGAAACTAATTTTTATGGAATTGTTTTTTTTTTTTTTTTTTTTTTTTTTGCCGTATGATACACTAATGCAAAACATAAATCTCCGCAAAAAAGCCTTTTTGTCTTTAAAAAACACACAAACGGAGCAGTTTAAACAATGTATTTAGATAATTATTATAAATTGCCATTTATCTTTAAAATATACATGTAACTGAACAATCTTAGAAATAATGAAAGTTATATATAAATATATTTAAAATTTAGAAATTTCGATATCTAATTAAAATTTTAGAATGTTATATATCGATATCTAATTAATTTTTTAGAAACGTTTAAAAAGTTGTTATCTTAAAATTGATATTACACCTTTCAAAAATATTTTTCTAATACGTAATTGTAATAGCATTGTTTAAAAATTTTTTAACTGCTGGAATAAACCAATGAAATCTTATTTTCCGAGAACATTATTACTCCAAAGAATTTTTGCTACATTCAATTCTTAAGGTATCCGACTACGTTCAAAACTCTAGTTATCGAACAAATTGTGCAATTTTTATTGTTATTTCTTGTAGTACAGACTTTCCTATTTCCAAAATGGTTTTTCTTTTCTAGGAAAAGGAAGCGATGGCCTATCATCCAGAAGAATTTTAAGCAAAACATATTTTTCAGCTAAAATGTGTCTTCCATTTTCTCAAAACTTTCATTTTCATAAAAGTTCTCTACCGTTTACATGATGTCTCACAAACTAATAGAAGTATTTACAGAAAAATTTTAGAGTGTGTTTTAATAAATATGAGAAATAAAAGAAACCAAAACTTTTATTGTTGGTGAAATACTTTTTATAAGTCTTTTTAGAAAAAAATAAGTTGTAAATTTATGGAGTACATTCATATATTCGTATATTTTTACCCATAACTTTTTTGCATCTGAAAATTTTTCTCAGATTTTGGTTCATCTCATTCATCATTATATACAATAAGTTGTGTACAAAGAAAAATGGGATTGCTGCATCACCATTTTGTGTAGAGTGTGAACCGTTTTCATTAAATGTGATCAAAATTTACTAAAAACTTTCCTATTTCTCAAAATGTATTACATTTTATAATAATTTATCTTGTAATTATAATATATTGTTTTACAATTGAAAATACATATAAACACCAATATTTAAAATAGTTTTCAAAAAATTCAATTTTTCAAAAATATTTCTTCGAACATAGTTGAATACCTTAAAGTAAATGTAAACCGTTTCTGGAAGTTACAAACAAATCGAGATTACCATCAGCGCTCTCTCTTACCATCAGCGCACCACGAAAAAATCAATAAAATGCAGAAGCACAGTAAAACGTGCTACCAACTTAAAACATTTCCATCCACCTAATTAGCACAGTGGTATTGAAAATCATTTAAAGATTCTTTAATATCAAATTTATTCCCCCCACACGGCGCCATTACTATGCGATTTCGAACCAAAATCCAATCCCCAACTTCCTTTGAGTGTGAAGCAATAAATTTCCGTCGCTTCTTCGCTCCCCACTTCCCTCTTCAATTCATTTCAGTTCCTAGGGAGTGACGGAAGGTACGAACAAATGCCCGCCGTCCGATATGAAGTCCTCCCTGCGTCTTTAATAACTTCTGAGTCTTGCTTTCTCTGAAAACAATTGGAGCCAAATTTAATAACAATTCTCGCCAAGTCTTCGGCTTATGAATTTAATATCTCTCGCGAAATTGTCCTCTTGGGCTTTTTCCGTCGGCAGTTGTCACCGCTGCCACGTGACTTGTGGCTGATGGTTTTTGGGTCCCCGCCACCGTACTACTAAACTCGCCCGTCCTACTTTTGAGTGCCGACGACCTTGACAGTCGTCTCGTATATCGATTTTTTCAAGCACCCCCTCTTGCTTTCTTCCGAATCAAAAGGCGGGTAAAAGGATTGTGGTAAAGGAACTGAAGGATTTCAGATCTATGCAGCTACGCTTTGATAGCACCTGTAAAAAGATCAGCTAATCTAATGAATTTTTTAAAAATAAGAAATAATAATCTTAATCTAAATCGTAAGGTATCCGAATGCGTTGAAAACACTGGTTAACGCCCCCAGTGGCGATTTATTTATTGTTATTGTTATTTCTTCTAGTTCCGACTTTCCTCTTTCCAAAACAGTTGATTTTTCCTAAGAAAAAGGAGTTGTAACCTATCAACCAGAGTAATTTTAAGCAAAACATATTTTTTTAGTTAAAATGTGTCTTTCACTTCAATTTTAATTTTCATGAAAATTCTCCACCGTTAAAATGATATTTCAAAAACTAATAGAAGTATTCAGATAAAAATATCAGCGCGTGTTTTAAATAATATGGGCAAGGAAAGGAACTAATACTTTTATTGTTGGTGAAACACTTTTTCTTCTATAGGTTTTTTTCAAAAACTTAAGCTCGAATTTCTGAAAAAAATGCAAATATTCACATATTTCTTCCCGTAACGCCTTTGAATCTCAAGGTTTTTCTTAGATTTTGGTTCGTTTCATTCCTCACTGTATTCGATAACTTGTGTGCAAAGAAAAATAGGATTGCTCAGTTACAATTTTGTGTAGAGAGTGAACCGGTTGGGTTCAATTTCATTCAAATGGACTTAAAAAAATTTCTATTTCTTAAAATATATTGTATTTTCCAATATTTTTTATAGTGTTCATGACTGATAATACATCTAAAAATCATAAATAGATTTTAAAAAATGCAATTTTTCAAAAATTTTCCTTCGAACGTAGTCGAATACCTTAATTCTAAAACTCTTAAGTTAGATTCTTCTATCTATACTTATAACAAAACTCAATGTGTGTGTATGTATTGGCATTCTACAGGTCAGACCGTTGGACCTACAGCTACCAAATGTGGTACGTGCATACCTTGGAGGTCGGGAATATGCACCTCGGAGTCCTTTTTTCGAATTTTTAATTAGAATTTGAATTGATCAAAAATTATGCGAAAGTTCGACGTTTTTTCGCTATAACGCCAGAAAATATTATCACACAAACATGATTTTTACATCAAATTAGAAGTAAAAAAATAGATTTTTAACGGTATCCATATTTTTAATATATAACTTAAGCTTCTATTTTTAACGTATTATAAAACGCATTTTTATTTTATCTCTATTTTTCCAACAATATATTTCGGACAAAACAATAAAATCTCAAAAAATCTTTAAAATCTTTAATCTAAACAATAATCTACTTTAAAATAAAAACAAAAATTCAGCTGAGGTGTGTACTTTCTGCCAAATATTCAAGGTCTTTGACTCAGAAAAACATAATTTATTGAGAATTATTTTTTATAGATATGAAAAAAAAAACTGTCATCTAAAAGCTGTTTCTACTCTATTTTCTGAAGGCACGAAGAAAAAATCGTCCCCTCAAAGCTGTTTCTATGTAAAACAGTAGGGCACCTCTCCATTTAACCAAACTTAACTAAGCGAATCGATTCTTTCATAAAATTCTCACCTGCGCTGACTGCGCTCGTCAGACTGAAGTAACCGAAAGGAAGGACCAGCAGCAAAGAGAGCATCAACATCTCCTGGAATAAAAAGAAAAACACACACTTTAAAACATGCGTACCGGAAAACGAAGAACACAAATGCAAACATCAAAAAGTTAATATTTAGTCTTGGTACATCTATCAAACATTCCATCTGGGGTATTTTACCGATGCTTACTTGATTATTCAACTGGATCGATTGATATACGCAGCTGTCTTTCAATTCTACCAATGTCACCGGATAAACAAGTATCCTCAAGGTTAAAAATTGCAAGGATTAATACGTGTAGAATGTGACGGTTAGGTTATACAACTCCATCATTAGTAAAATGTTGCAGAAGAAAATGCTGTGCATTGAATCCGATGTGTCATCTGCATAAATAAAAATGAATGTTTGTCTGTCTCTTATGCCTTCCTAAACCGTTCATCCCATAGCGATGAAACTGGGTCAGCTTATGGCTTACAACTACGGGATGGTTAGAGGGAGAGTACACTGTATATGCATAGGCATAATACAGTGTATATGTAAAAGCATTGTAGACTGTGTATGTAAAGGCATCGTAGACTGTATATGTATAGGCATAATTGTATATGTATAGTCATAATACATTGTGTATGTATAGGCATAATACACTGTACAATGTAGATGATGGTTATAGCCAATATTATTTTATGTAAATAAAAGTGAATATTTGTCTGTATGACTCTTATTGCCTTCCAAAGCCATTCATCCGATGGCGATGAAGCTTGGTCCGATTTCTGTAAACATCTACGGGCGTAGTACAATGATCCAAAATAAATTTAAGAATTTCGCATCTCAGCCGCATCTATTGACAAAGGGTTCCTCTCCAAATAACTAGCCGAGCTGACAATAGATTCGGTAGCAATGCTAATTCCAAATTAAAGGTCAATATTATGTAGCTACAGCACGCAAATGTCATGCAAGTCATTCTCAGAGGTAACAACTGAATTAAAGATTATGCGAGAAAGTTTTAGGGAATACTAACACTGTTTTTTTTAAAAATTTTCATTAAATGTTAGCGTTTTTCGCAGTAACCACCAAAAGTATAGTAGTACAAATATTGTTGCACCCTCTTCATTTTCAATAATTGCCTTTTCAACTGTATGAACCATTTTGTGGTATAAAAATACATTCCATGTTTAATCCATTCTGAAGTTTGTTTAGTTTAGTTTAGTTATATTAACGTTCCGTTTAAAGCAACACGAGGGCTATTTTGGGACGGACCTCGCCCTTTTGAACCACGGTCAGATGACGAGGACGACATCTGAAGTGGCACCCCCCTCTCCACACCACACCACACCAGTGGGAGGACGTTTGGCCTGACAGATTTAACATGCAAGAGACCCCCTCACACGTCGGATCTTCGGGGGAATCGAGTCTCGAACCTGAAACCCTCCGGTTCCGAAATCCATTCTGAAAGAAAATATTTTAATCGCATTTTCTAAAATTAAATTTGAGAATTCTGAACGAATATGAAATGAATAACGCGAAGCAATAAACAATTTCTTTCATTACCATTCTGACAGAGCACCAAGTTTTACGATACTCAGATCTAATGCATAAAAACGAATATTTGTATGTTCCTACTTTATATACTGTCGTACCGTTCATCCTCTTTCGATAAAACATTGCTAAAATATTGATTGATTGCACGTAACATTATTTTTTTCGGCTGCAGGAAAGCGCCGGCTAGTAATTTATATTTTATAGTAGATACACTGTTTTGTGATTTATTAATACCTGCCGAGAAACCATGGTATTAATAAATTTAATTGAATTATATTATTATTATTATAGCACCAATATGGAGATTTAATACCGCCAAGTGTCGAATCTGCAATTTTACGATTTACAGCCGCGTTTCATATCCACTTGACAAAAGTGATCACCAATTCTAGTTGGTATTACTGGTTCATTAAGATGCCACAACATACTCGCCCACCAGTAAGTCTGGGAAGAGACGAATTCACTTGACCAATTGCACACAAATAACAAAGTTTCAACACCAAGACTTAACCACATACGAAATTTTACTCACTGTTTTATCTCAATTATGGTAATCATACGGTATACCCTATTGACAAATGACCCTGAGGTGCACCTCATAATTGAGGATGAGGGTCTTCCGGCATGATGGGTGGACCTCACCAGCCCGGAGGACATATTAAAGGTGGCAGATCAGACTTCTCCCATCGATGACGGGACGTTCCACCTACGGCGAGGGCTGTATCGTGACCGATGATGGCCTTTAGGACTCAACCACAGTTCCCGTTAGTTCTGTTTTAGCTTCGGTACTGTTATGCAGTATTTTTTTCCTTGTGCCTTAGGGGGGGGAAGACAGTAATATGGCTTACCGATATATACCAACACGAATAGTCAATTTATCTTTTGAAAAAAAAAATTAATTTTAAAATGAAACGCTGCTCATCAGTTGGTGTAGCGGTGGCCTGGTGGTAAGGTCTCGGCCGCGGGACCGGAAAGTTGCAAGTTCGAGGTCCAATTCCCCAGAAGAACCGCCCTGTAAGATGATCTAATGCACGTTAAGTACGTCGGGGCCAAATGCCCTTCCGCTGGTGTGGAGAGGGGGGGGGGAGTGCCAGCTCAAGTGTCATCTGGTTCAAAATGGAGAGGTCTGTCCCAAAATAACTTTAGTGTTGCTTCCAAACGGGATGTTAATATAAATAAACTAAACCAGGCCGAGATGTACCAACGTAAATGGACAATTTATCTTTTGAAAAAAAAAAAATAATTTCAAGTATCTGGCTAAGTCTAAAACAGTGGTTATCGACTACATTGGAGATTTTTTTTATTATTGTTATTTCTTGCAGTTCAAACTTTTCTCTTTCGGAAACACTTTATCTATTCCAGGAAAAGGAAGGCCCGACCTATCCTCCAGGGTCACAGATTTTTTCAGCCATAATATGTCTTTTAACTTCAACTTTCTCGAAATTTCAATTTTCATACAAATTCTCCACCGTTAACATGATGTCTCAAACACTAAAGGAGATGTTTGAATATAAATTACAGCGAACGTTTTAAATGATATGGCAAATGAAAGGAGCCTAAAGTTTTATTGTTGGTGAAATACTTTTTCATTTATAGGTGTTTTCAGAAAAATGAAATTGAAAATTAATGGGAAAAAATGCATGTATGCGTGTATTTTTACCCTTCACTTCTTTGCATCGCAAGAATTTTATTAGATGTGGGTTCATTTCATTCTCTAACTTGTGTACAAATAAAAATGGGATTTCTGCATTTCTATTTTGTGTAGAATGTTCACCGTTTCGGTTAAATTTCATTTGATTTTACTATGCACTTTCCTATTTCTCAAAATATACTGTATTTTCAAATAATTTTGTTGTATTTGAAGTATTTTCTTTATAATTAACAATACAGCTAAAAACCATAGTTTTAAAGAGTGTTAAAAAATCCAATTAAAAAAAATTCGTTCGGTCTTTGTCGGATACCTTAAAATGAAACACTGCTCATCGATTTGGTCTCAGAGACCATATACTAAAATTTGCCAATGAAGATTGTTGCGTTATCGAGCTATTGCCTTAACTTATAGATCACAAATACAATGATAATATCGATAACGCATTGAACGGATTTAATTTTGCAGTACTAAAATTACTAACGAATGACCGTTATCCATTGTATTTTTTTACCTTCATCTGTACACTTGATAAGATATACTTGTGTCTTAGCCAGATTCCAATAATTATTCATTGAAAAAGTAGCTAAAGATTACGCATAGACTCACACACCTTTTTACACACCAAGACAGCTATGTTTCATTAAAGATTCAAAAGAAATCTATAAATTTGGTATAAATATTAAGCTTTTATTTATCAGATTGTTAGAATTTTCAAATTGTGTTGTATCGTTGAAATCAGCTGGGAGGCTCTCTCCAAAAACTGCTCTCTGATAAAACTGATTCCTTGCAACTGCGGCAAAAACTCGCGGACTTTGGGTAAGGCAGTGAATACCTTGTGTGGCACTGGTGTACTATAACCATAAAACAATAATTTTTGGTTGAACTTAACAATTTTGCTGTATCCTTGGCCATTCATTCCCGGTTTGAGGTTGATAGCATCGGAAAATTCAATTTGTGTTTTAAACGCGTTTTTTCAAAGTGACAAAATCAAAAAGATTGCCAGAAAACTGAATTTGAGAAATACCACACTAAATTTAACATATTTAAATCTCTGCGTAATGGAATTATTATCTTTTAGGACAGCGGTGTCCTGGTGGTAAGATCTCGGCTTTGGAACTGGAGGGTTAGAGATTCGGGACCTGATTCCACCGAAAAACCGCCGTGTAAGCGGGTCTGGATCACGTTAAATCCGCCAGGACCAAATGTCCTCACACTGGAGTGATGTGGAAGTTTGGAGAGGCTGCTGCCAGCTCAGGTGTCATCCTCGTCATCTGACCGTAGCTCAAAATGAGGTGGTCCATCCTAAAACAGCCCTAGCGTTGCTTCAAAACGGGTCGTTATTATAACTAAATTAAACTAAAAATTATAATCTTTACATGCTCCTGAAATTACAGACTGATAAGCACATCAACTACTTATTAGATTTCGGTGAAACGTTAATAGCTATGAAAAATATAGATGCTAAATCTATATTATATAATGGAACCGCCGTATTCGCTCGTGTAATGGTTGAATGGTGTGAGAAAACACAAACAGTGGACCTCAGTAGGAAATAACGAGGACGTTTATTTACATGAAGACAGGAAAGCAAATTGACGATAAATTTTTATAGTCTAGAGGAACATACAGCGGCCCACAACAACAGTAGCCCATAAGTACTAATCAGTCACAGCACACAAAGCGACCAAACAGGATTCATCAGGAGTGGGGATCCTCGGAGCTTCTTTCTACGATCTCTCCAGACGGCTGAAACACTCCTCTGTCTCGTTTACTATCACCATGACTCGCAGCTTGAAAGTACCATCCTTTTATAGTTCCCGTCAGGTGGAGCTAGAATCTTCTGGGTCAAACAGGGCATATCTGAACGTATATCGGTTGAACGGAGAGATAGTAAAAATTCACGAAGTTTCGAGTAATACTCATTTTGTCTCCAAATCACCCAGTGGTCACCAAGCTAAGGGTTCACTAATGTGACACTCTGGCAGCATGTAATACAGATGACTGTAGATCAGTCTTTCTTATGATGACACCACTCGTGCGGTGAAGCAAAATGACAGGTTCCTAACAATATATAGAATTTTATTTATCCGGTTACTCTCGTTTTATTGTCATCATATTAACGTATTCGAACTACTGAAACTTGAATATACATATTTTTTAAATTTGATAAAAGTTATCCAGTTTGCTGCAAATCTCTATTTGGGCCAAGGTGTTTCCGAGTTATCAACAAGATAACTTAAATACACAGATATTTCCAAACATTTCATTTTTTTTTAGCTGAAGAAAGTCTATAATCATGGAATTAAACTTAAAAATCCTAGAAATCTTTCTAGGATTCATAAAGTCAAAAATGTGGAAATATGTTAAAAAGTTGAAGTCAAACTTTTCATTATTTGCTTTATGTATACTTAAGGAATAAAAAGATAAAATAATAATTGTTAGGCTCAAACAATGAGAAAACATAGCATAAATCATTTTTATAGCTGCATTGGTCACAGAACTTTATATAAAAGTGTCTGTGATTACGTTTATTATAGCATTGATTTCACTATCAAACATTTTTGAGCATACATAATATCTATATCTGTACTAATATTATAAATGTGAATGTTTAAATGAATGGATGGATGTTCAGAACGCCATCACGCCAGAACTGCTGAACAGAATTGGATGAAATTTAGCATTTTTATTATAGTCAGGAATATAACAGAGGCTACTACTTTCTAAAGCTGAAACCAAATCCCGCCAAAAATGATTAAGGCTTCGATTCCTTTTTCTCAACAGAAATGAGGTTAGGCTTAGGAGAATTTCGACCGTTCTGAAGCATTTCTAAGTGAAAATAAAAAATTTCGAAATTGCATGGCGTTACCCCAAATAGCGTAGGAAAGTCAAACGTAAGCGCTCCGCCAACTGGCATTGGAAGTTCGCGCGTGATTGCTGACAACTGTGTTCTCATTTAAATGAAAAATTTAAAAATGATGTGTGTAATACTGCTGTAGCTGTCTCCATCTCGATCCATACATAAAATGAATTTGACCGGACTCGATTTGCTGTTCTTTTTATTTCGAGTATACAATGTAGATCGTTTTTACGTTAGTTGTGTGTTTTTGTTATTAAATTGTATTTATGTTATAAATTTTCCTTATATGCTTATACTTTTAAATGTATCTTTTTAGGTCAGGCTTCATTTTTTTTGGTCATTATTTGATAGTTTTTTGTACATATACATCAAAATTTCAACTCGAACAGAGTTGCGGGTAATAGCTAGTGAAAATATAAATATCTAACATTAGTTATAGGCACTCCGTATTTTTAAATGTGTATATCATATCAAACTATTCAACTATCGAAACTCCAGCATTTTTGTGTTTTAGACTATTACATTGCAGGAATATTGTTAATCCATTTAAATGAATTTTGAAGTAGAAAAAAAAGTGTAAATGTTTCATAATGTTCAGAATATTGAATGCAGTGAATCCTAGAGATTGTTGATTTAAAAATGCTCTATCGTTTCTAGGTGTTATACAATGAGTGAACAGTTAATACTATTCCAAACTAATCTACATTCTCCTCCTCGATTAAAGTGTTCGGCCACGTTAAAAACATTGGTTATCAAACAATTTGGCGGTTTTTTTAAAATTGTTATTTTTTATAGTTCAGATTTTCTCCTTTCCGACACAATTTATCTTTTCTAGGAAAAGGAAAGCTTGACAGATTATTCAGCTAAAATGTGTCTTTCACTTCCATTTTCTCAAAACTGTCACTTTCATAAAAACCATTCACATGATATCTCGAAAACTAATTGAGGTATTCACGTACACATTTCAGCGTGTTTTAAATAATACAGGCAATGAAATGAACCAAAGGTTTAATTGATGGTGAAACACATTTTCATGTATAGGCGTTTTTAGGAAAATGAAGTTTCAAATTTGCTGAAAAAATGCATATATGAGCATATTTTGACCCATCACTTCTTTGCATCTCAAAATGTTTCTTAAGAGTTTGGTTCCTTTCATTCATCATTGTATTCTATAACTTGTGTACAAAGAAATATAGAATTTCTGCGTCACCATTTTGTGTAGAATGTCAACCATTGTGGTTCAATTTTCTTAAAATTTATAACAAATTTTCCTATTTCTCAAAATATATGAAATTTTCTGATAACTTTTTCGTAATTATAATATTTTGTATGATAATCGACAAGATATGTATTAATAATAGGATAGCTGCATTACCATTTTGTTTGAAGTATGTAGCGTTTAGGTTAAATTTCCTTAAAATTTACTAGAAATTTTAATGAATAATTCAAGATATGTAATATTTTCAAATAATTTTTCTTTTGCATTCATAGAATTTTGTATTATAATTAACATTACATGTAAAAACAATATTTTAAAACAATTTTTAAAAAAATCCCCTTTTTTCAAATTTTTTCCTTCGAACGTAGTTGGATACCTTAAAACTTTCCTTCCATTTCTAGGTGTTATAAAATTAGTGAACAGTTTGTATTGTTCCAAACTCACTTATATTCTGTTCCTCGATTCATTCCATCCATTAAGTGTTATCAATCTCCACCCTCGATAAGGAACTTCCTAGTTCACCACCAATGCCGAACCAGCGATGCTCGAGTTAATACAGATTTCCTCTCTCTACTGGAAAATTCAATAAATCAGCATTTTCCAATATTTGATAATTGTTAAACCGCGCTAAACACGAGCTCGGTCCCGATGCCACCCGATGCATTATAAATATGAAATAGACCCTGAGCTGTGCCCTGAAATTTAATTCATTCCGGTACGCAGTGCATTAATGACAGAATGAATAATTGAATGCGTGTACCGGATCTTTGTGTGTTTAGGCTAATTGCCCGTAGGTGTGGAATGAAGCGAAAGCGGGTTGAGTTGTTGGTTGCTTTCTCCGGGTAAATGATGTCGTGAACTCATCTTTGGTGTTCTTACCTCAGAAAAAAAGAAGTGATGAGTTCGTAAACAATAGAAAAGGGGGGGGGGGGCTGAAACTTTACCTTTCAACTCATCTTCTCCTATTGGTAGATTTAAAGATGAAGCACTAGCGGTCATTCATGGCGCCTTAGTTATGAAAGCACGCCTTATTTTATAAGCATTTATGATACAAGAAAACTGAATTGTGAGCCTGTAATTTTGCTTCTCGGCATGAAAAGCAGCATCATAAAAAAGACTGATTTACACTCATCTGTATTGCACGCTATCGGGTACTAGCGTTACTAAAGCTTGGAGACGATTTTGGCTATCATTTGGTGAATTGTGGTGGAATATGGCAATTATTTGGTAAATCGGTGACAAATTTGGCCATTATTTGGTAAATTGGTGACCCATTTGGGGATCATTTGATAAACTGGCGACGAATTTAGAGATTTTGGGGCCAAAATGGAGAGTGCTCTAAACATCGAGAATTTTTATTATTCGTCCATTAGGAACTGAGATAGGTTCGGAATAATTAGCCCAGAGTACTATCCGTCCATATAGTTTACTATCCGTTCCTAACTGGCCCAAAAAATTCTTGACCCACCTCCCGTAATTTATAAAAGGCCGGCACTCTTACGCTGCGAGTATTCATGCATGGTGGATAGTAGTCGTAGTGAATTGTAGTGGCGAAAGCGAGAAGAGACCTAGGAGAATTTCAGCCGCCTGGAGAGACCACAGAGCGAAGCTCCAAGGATCCCCTCTCCTGCTGAATCCTGAAAGTCCGATTTGGGAGCAGTGGACGTTGTCATCGCCAGATTTCTACTTGGGGTCTACTGTTGCTGTGTGTTCGTCTTTACCGTACATATGTGCGGTCATGTCTTCGTGTTAGTAAACGTCACCGTTGTTATACCAATAAAGCGCTGTTCATTGTATATTCACACCATACACCCATTACATAAACGAATTTTAGGGAGGTGGAATCCGTAATAGTGTATTAAAAGAATAAAACTTATATTACGGTTATTTAAATCCTTTCCTTAATATGCATTAAACGACAACAAAAATGCGACATGTATCTGATACTTTTATTATATATAATACTTAAAAATACTTTTGTATTCTCCACTTTCTCAAGGATTTAAAAAAAAAGTTGTGTTATCCGACTACGTTCAAAGGAAAGTTTTTGAAAAATTGTTTTTTTTAAAAACTATTTCGGATTTTTAGATGAAATGCCAATTATAAACACTAGAAATGAAACATGAAAATATAATATATTTGGAGAAATGGGAAAAAAATGTCGTATATTTTACTGAAATGTAACCAAAACGGTTAATACTCCACACAAAATTTTAATGCAGAAATCCAATGTTTGTTTATACACAAATTATAAAATATAATGATGGATAAAATGAACCAATATCTAAGAAATGTTTTGAAAGAAGATTTGAAGAACGAAGTTTTGGGTAAAGAAGACGTTTTGGGAAACGGAAGTACATATATGCATTTTTTTCATAAATTCACACCTTAATTTTTCTAAAAATGAAAAAGTATTTCACCAATAATAAAAATTTTGGTTCATTTCATTGTCCATACCATTTAAAACACACTCTGTAATTTTTATTCAAATACCTTCATTAGGTTTTGAGATATCGTGTTAATGGTAAAGAATTTTTATGAAAATTAAATTTTTGAGAAAAGGAAAGACAAAATTCAGGTGAACAATAGTATTTGTTTAAAATTCCTCTTCCTTTACCTAGAACAGATAACCTGTTTCAGAAAGAGAAAAGCCTGAACTATGAGAAATAATAATTCAGCAATGCGGTCGATAACCAGTGTGTTGAACGAAAACATATACCTTAATAGGTTTTAATTTTTATCCACAATCTCATAATCATTAACTACTTTATTTCGTTATTAGTGTGTGTAGGAAAGAAATTAAATAAGTGTGCACAATAAGGGAGTATTCTCTCGTTTGGAATTCATGGCCTAACCACAATCATGAAACCCTTTCGCGCACGCGCGCTGGTGACGTCAGAAAAGAATTCCATGATCCCTCAGTAAGTTTCGATTTGAGTTTGGTTTGACGAAAACAGGCGTGGTTATATGCTGTAAAAAGAATTCATGCACGTAAAACGAAGTATTCGTAAATATTTGTACATAATCATCTGTTCCTGTGAAATCATCCTGCAAATAAAGATGAAAAAGGAGAGAATGCTTGGATGGATGTTCTCGCTGTTTAAGTGGTCTCATTCATCTTGGAATACCTCGATTCTCTCTGATTTAGTAGAATCTCGGAATGACAAGAGTCAATTTTCTCTTACGTTTTGATAAATGTAAATTTGAGGTCTAGAAATTCCAAGAACTCTTCTTGCCGAAGCGTGCGTTGCTATTAAAGTTTTTTTTACCAAAACAGCAAGGACCGCGGTGGCCTGGTGGTAAGGTCTCGGCTTCGGAAGCGGAGGGTTTCAGGTGCGAGACTCGATACCACCGAAGATCCGTCGTGTGAGGGGGTCTCCTGCACGTTAAACCTGTCAGGCCAATCTTCCTTCCGCTGGTGTGGCGTGGTGTGGGAAAAGGGCTGCCAGCAAAGGTGTCGTCCTCGTCATCTAACCTCGGTTCAAAAGGACGAGGTCCGTCCCATAATAGTCCTAGTGTTGCTTCAAAACGGGAAAAACTTAACAAAACAGCAAGAACGCTGCCAAAGGTCTTCGATTATAACGTGGGCAGACATTTTTGTTCACTAGCCCAATATTACCTTGGGTTTATTGACCACAAAGTGTAAATTGTCTCTTTCCCCTTTATGAAAAACGTCACGTATTTTTTTCCTGACGTAAACCCCCTCGAAATGAGCACGTGATGCTTCTGGCATGGTAGTTGGATCTTGCCAATCCGATGAGCACAATAATAGGTGGTGGTTCTGGCCCTCCCATTGATGGCGGGTCGTACTTCCTACGGGAAGGGTTGTACCGTGGCCGGTGATGGTCATTAGGACTCCACCACAGTTCTCGCCAGTGTTGCTGTAGTGGCTTTCCTGTCATTCAGTCTTGCGGGGTGTATCCGTGAGCCCTAAAGACGGGTTGAAGGTCAATAATATAACTCCCCTGATGTGGCGTTTTGATCACGTGATCAGATGTCGTCGGGGAGTCTTCGACTTCCAGTATGTGATATTTAATGCTGTTTGCTTTGATGCCATCTCTTTAATAGAATGCTCTCATAGTTATAACTCTCTTGACTTGAACTTTCTTAATGTAATGTTCTTTCCTTAAACTCTCTTGACTAGAGGGCTTGGGTTTAGTTTTGTTTTAGTTTAGTTATATCAACGTCCCGTTTTGAAGCAACACTAGGGTTATTTGGGGACGTACCTCGTCATCTAGAACCGAGGTCAGATGACTGGGGCGAGACCTGAGCTGGCACCCCCTCTCCTCACCACACCACACCAGCGGGGGGACTTTTCGCCTGACAGATTTAACGTGCAAGAGACCCCCTTACACGACGATCCTTCGGTGTAATTGAATCTCGAACCTGCAACACTCTGGTTTCGAAGCCGAAACTTTTATCACCAGGCCATTGTTTTTAATGGCATTTGTCATAGACAATCCCGCTTGCCTAAGTGAACGAAGTTAAGCCTGCGTTTTTACGTCTCTTACTTTTCAGTGGTGTCATCTAGGGCCAATACGGTTTAGCTACTCACGTATCGCATTCGCTTGTTCAGCCCCTTTTAAAAAGGATACCTCACAGATAGAACAGATGGTGAACGAACATACCTGAGCCGGAACTCAAACCCGGACTCCCAGATCACGGGGAAGAAGCGTTACCTCTATGCTAGTACGGGGGCACAAAAATAATTTGCAATTAAAGCGGATAATTTAAAATGTACATCATGAAAAAATCATAATTTGAAAAAAAAATGATGGAAAAAAATCATAATTATTATTTGTATTCTCATTGAAGAAAACGAATCACTGAAACATATTCATTGGAATCCAATTCATCATAGAACAACGCACGTCGTTATTAGGGAACTTCTCATTTCAAATTAATGACTAAAAGCTTTATTTATTTCTTTGATCCATGGAAAGAAAAGTGAGGCGGGGAGTTCTATCCGATATTCGATTTCCATTCCAGTGACGTCATCACTGAAATGACACTGTTTAGACTTCCAGACTTTGAGAGTCCGAGTTTGAGAAAAGTTAGCCGAACATTTTTTTTTTCTTTCGAAAAGAAAAAAAAAGATCGATGATTCCTGGCGATGATGGGCGATGAATGGATTCGAATATCGATTTCCTATGCGAGAAGGAAGTGCTTTTCATTTAAATATCAACGGGGGGGGGAGTGTCTCCATTGTTACGAATGCTCCTCAAATTCCGAATCTGAGGGAGAGACGCAAAGCATCGCTTTAAAGACTTCCCGAAAAGTCAGAATGAAAGACTGAAGCAATGCGATTTGAAAGAGAAGTGGAACCAATTATGTTTCTCGAAGATCGTGATTCTGTCTTTACTTGAATTTTTTTTTCAGATATTTGTTCCGGTATTTTACGTTTTTACATCGGGTTAAACGAAATAATAATAATAATGAAATCTGCTACAGTAAATGTCAAGTTACCATGTGAGAACATTATAATTTTTAAGCCATTATTTAATTAATTTAATGTATCTGAATTCGTGTAAAACACTCGTTATCGGCCACACTAATGATTTTTTTTTTAAATCTCATTATTTCTTGAATTTCAGGTTTCTGTCTCCTCAAAACAGTTTCTCTTTTCAAAGAAAAGGAAGACCTGACCTGCGTTCCAGGTTCACCTATTTTTAGGCTAAATGTGTCTTTACTTTCAATTTCATAAAAATTCTCCACCGTTAACATAATATCCTTAAAACCAATAGAGGTATTTATATACACATTTCAGAACGTGGTTTAAATAATATGGGCGATAAAATGAACCAAAAGTTTTAATGTCGGTGAAATACTTTTTTTCATTTATAGGTGTTTTCAGAAAAATTAAGTTGTGAATGGATGGTAAAAATGCATATATGTGGATACTTTTACCCTTCACTTCTTTGCATTTCAACATTTTTGTGAGGTTTTGGTTTCTTTCATCCATCATTGTACTCTATAACTTGTGCACAAATAAAAATAGGATGGCTGCTTTACCTTTTTCTGTAGAGTTTTGGTTAAATTTCACTAAAATTTACAACAAATTTTCCGATTTCTCAGAATATATTATATTTTCAAATAATTGTTTTTGTATTTACAGTTTTTATTATTGACAATACATCTAAAAACCATAAAAAGTTTCTAAAATATCCATTTTTTCAAAATCCTTCGAATGTAATGTATGTTTCCTTAAGTCAATAACCAGTTTGAAAGAATCACGAGATTTCTCTTTCTTTGTCTCTCTGTATATATATATATATATATATATATATACACAGAGAGAGAGAGATAAATTTCAATTTTTTAGCTGGTAAACAAAGCGTTGATAGCTGTTCTGTTCGGAAAAAAAAACATGTTTTTTTTTTTTTTTAAAAATAGAGTCGTCAGTAATCTGATAGTCTCATGATTGTTTCAAACCGGTTTAAACTGCTTGATGACTTAAATTAATTAAGACAATGTATAATTTAAAAATCAAGTTGTTAGTTGGCGATACATAGACATATGTGATAACCTTCTGTATTATTTTCTAGTGATCCAATTTTAATCAGTTGAAATAACTCCTGAACCAACAATCTTTATCTATTAAACAAACAATATTTTAACTTGTTTGGTTTATTTTTGAAAAACAATGCACGAATTCGGCAATAACACTGAGAATTCCAAGGGAAGTACTACAACAGCAGGCAATAGATATTTTAAAAGCTATTCAGTGAAAGCTGACTCCAAATCAAGACCACGTTAGCAAACGATAGATAATGGAAAAACTATACTGTGAAAGCCGACTCCAAAATAAAAAAGGATAAATAGCCAATTTTTTGTCTTCGCATTTTCAGGCTCTAAAACCCTCAAGCAAAAACTGTACCATGTTCTTGCATGATAGGAACGATTTTTTTACATACGAATTTTCAATCAAATGGCCCATTTTTTGTCACATTTGAGAACAAAATTAAATAACATTTGCAAAGAACAAACAGTATTTTATTTCTTGGCTTTTCTTTTCATTTGTTTCTATTTTTGTTCTTCTTTTACTACTTTCAACTTTTGAATATTATTTTATTGAAATTTATTCATGAGGTGAGAATTTATGATACATTGTTTTTTTTTTATCTTAACAATTTTTTTTGTTTTGATCTTCAATTTGTAATTCAATAGCTGGTATCCGGCGCTTTGCTGCCGCTGAAAAATAATATTAAGTGAAATCAATCCATCGTTTGGCAAGGTTTTATTGAAATAGGAGGAACAGTAGATAAAATACGAATGAACAAATATTTGTTGTTATGTATTAGATTTGTGTATTTTTATAAAATTATAAAACTTGGTATTCTTTCAGAATGTTTTTATTGTATCTCGTGACTCGTTTCATATTCGTTCAGAATTCTCAAATTCAATTTTAGAAAATGTGATTAAAATATTTTCTCTTAAAATTGATATATAAAAAATATATTCATACCATGAAATCGCCAATATAGTTAAATAGATGATTTTTTGAAAATTAACATATTGCAAACTATACTATGTATGACAGTTTTTTTTGGAAATTACTGCGAAAAACGGTAAAATGTAATTAGAATTTAAAACCCACAGGATTAGTCTCCCCTACACTTTCTCGCATTATCTGTCATAACGTTGTGACCTGTGAGAATGACTTGCATGACATTTGCGTAGTATGGCTACAAAATATGAGCCTTTCACTTGGATTTAGCATTTCTGTAGAATCTACTGTCTCCTCGGCAAGTTATTTGGAGATGAATCCTTTGTATATAGATGTGGTTGAGGTCGAATTTATTTTTAGATAATTGCACTATTCTTATAGCCACCCCGTAGATATAAGCAATAAGATGGCCAAATTTCATCTCCATCGGGTGAACGGTTCAGGAAGGCATAAGAGACACGCAGACAAACTTTCATTTTTATTTATAGAGATGAGTTAATCCATTCTGAAAGTTGTGCATCCTCTCCGACAAGACATAAAAAGTCTATAATATATTACGAAACGAGGGAAAATCGTTTACGAATACTCATTTGTATAACTGAAACAATTAACAAAGGTACATAAAACCCAACTCAACCAAGAAATTTGCTTTTCATTGCATCGATTTGTGCTCAAAAGACGACGTCTGGAGCATCTGGCTTTCGAGATGGAGTGATAAGGCGGGGAGTTACAAAAGAATGTCAAACGCAGACAAAGACGTGCAGAAGGGGCAATTCTATAATTAATGTAACAAGCATTCCAGAAGATTTTTCTAGACTCCAGAATAAATCGTAATTTCTGTTTATTTGTATTATAGCAATAGCAGATTGAATTTATAATTATGTGTAACAGTGGTACAACTAAATATCTAACCGTCCCAAAATAGCCTTTGTGTTACTTCAAAACGGGACGTTCATATAACTAAACTAAACTAGACAAGACGTTGAATGGGATTACACCTTTAATAGATACCATACATGAAAAGTTTCGGCGGACCACTCCAGTTTCTTTTTATAGAAGACTCACACAAAAAAAGCGCATTTTAGTTTGTTACGTTTTTATCCTTCTGATGTCATTTTTTCATTTACAGTCAAAGCTCCTTATTCGCGCTTCCTTCATTCGCGTTTTCACTAGTCACGGATTTAAAAAATGCGACCCAATTCCCATATTCGCGGCTAAAAATTTCTTTATCCAAGGATCTAATAAGTACATACATCATAATGAAAGGATTCCAACAGGTATCCAACCCAATATCCTTTGTAAATGCCGTCAAATGGACTCATAAAAAAGTAAAATAGATCTTATTACAACTTTGTCTAAAGTATGTCGTTCAATGCAAACTGCAAACATAGCCGAAATCCTGAATGGAGTAGGACGAGATGGGTTCGAGTAGAGAGAATCAAGTGACATTCAGGAATGGCTTGAATCGCAAGATGGAGATCTGACTGAAAAATGAACTGATGTGAAATTCACAGCCCACATTGAAGAAGAGGCTTCAATAAGCACTGGAAACGTGACATTTCATTTCAAAAATCTGAGTGAAGATTTAAGAATGGCAAATGAGCTTTGCGATTTCTTTATGAACGTCTATGGAACGAAGTCTTATTTTTAAGAGGCAAATGGCTAATGCGACTGCTGCGTATCCGTCTGAATGGAAGGAGCTTTTGAAAACTGCCAAGCAAGAGAAAATTCTTCAAACCATTGTCTAGCCTTAAGCTAATTAAGCAAAACGTTCAAAAACTTTAATTAAATGGATTAAAAATTTTTTTTATATATTCTGTCAACTAGGAACGTATTCCCTATACTCCCGTATAAATTACCCTTCCGTATTCAGGATTTCTGTATTCGCGGTGTATTTATGGAACATATACCCCGCGAATAAAGAGCTTTTTCTGCATTTTAAGAACTTCAAAATATGTAGCTAATATAACACTTTGTCATTCATTATTTTGCTTGTGGCTAATAGCATTCCACCAGGATCGAACCTGTGACGTTATGGTTCGTAGCCTCGTAATATAGGCATTAGAAAAAAGTGATCACCTATGCCCAATGGCTGTCACTGCCTTATTAAGATACCACGACATGTTTCATTGTGTCTATGACATGAAATATTTTTGTTATTGGATGTTGTAATATAATTTAAATTATTATGTACTCATAAATGAAAATTGGGGTATACTTTTGATAAATTGAAGGATTATAATTTTTTTACCGACTTAGTGTTGCAACTCCACATTTACATTTCTGATCCAATGCTCTCTTGGGTTGACAAATAAAGGGGCGACAGCCACAGTTCTAGCTAACATTGCTGTTGCGGCGTTTCTATCATTCAGTATTTATTTCCGAATACCTTCGGGTGGGTTGGAGAATCAGTCACACGACTCCCCTTGTTTGAGGTCATCCCAGATGAAAATTTCAAGCAGTAGAAAAACATGCATTTTTTTGTAATTTATTTTTGCTCAGATGTATGGCTTATACACGCAATTCTTTATTCTGAATGATATCATCGATATTTCAAAGACAGTCTTTCTTTCCAATGCCACTCGGCCATACCAAGCGGAATGAGATTTAGCTCTTTCGAATGAAGGCAGGGGGGTGCGCCTTTCGATGTTGACAAGCTCCCTTCAAGTGAAAGGACGACTTTGGCTCGAACATATACAAGAACGACCCCTTTTAGGGGGCGGTCGAACTCATCCATCCATCCACAAGTCAGAACTGAAATCCCAATCAGAGACCGACTCAGTACCCCCAGATGTATCATTTGTTATGGGAATTCGGAGGACCTACTGAACGTGCCCCTACTGCCATTAGACTTCGCGGTGTTCTTTGGCCGAGACGAGGACAGAACTCGCTACCTTTCGGTTGTGAGATGGACACTCTACCAACCAGGCGACTGCGACCCAAAATCCTTTTATGGAATTGGCAAATTTGATTTTACCTTTTAAATGGTATCCTGTAATTCGATTTTAACAAATTTATGAAAGTATTCAATACCCTTTAATTTTCATACATTTCTTTCGAATGTTTTTTTTTTTCTAATTTTTCTGTTTTCCAATTTATGAAAAAAGGAATGCTCATGATTAACATCAGGATATGATAAATTGTGCTTTACTATTAATTTTGAAATGTATGACACGAAATCGATCAAAATTTGATTTTTTTTCTATGCCTCACAATATTTCAAAATATGTTAACTGTAGTATAAATAAACCTTTAAAGTGTAGAACCAGATTTAACCCTTTATTTACCGAATTATGTTACCATCCATTTTTCAACTTCATTTTAGCACCAATAATTTAGTTTCTTTTGCAACTTATCCCAGAGAGCCCAAGAAAAATTTTAATTAACATAAATATCTTCATTAATTTAATTATTAATTAAATACTTTTAATTTATACTTTTAGCTTATGTGAATTTCATGTTATTTGGGTTACATTCTCGGCATTCTTTAGAATACCTTCAGCAAAAATAGTCTTAGAGTAAAGATATAAGCTAGATTTAAATGTACTGTCAGTCAATGAAGGGTTAAAAAAAGGGATCGACGTACTTTCGTGAAGTGAGTGGCCATCCCGATTACTCAACTTCTTTCCGGCTGTCGTACACATCAAGAAGTCAGACTTCACACAGAGAGAGATTCAAAATGAGCTCAACAACACCTGAAACGAGAGAAACACATCAAACCATAGAAAGCAAATTTGATACTATTCTTTTAATTATTCATTTATTTAAATAAGAAGAAAACAGAAATAACTATCCATTTTCCTTAAAAAGTTATATTGCACACTTTAAAAAATAAAATATTTTCTCACATCTAAAAAGTATTTGCACACCAGGCATTGGCTGTTAAAGAAGGCAATGCATGTGAACATTGAGCAAATATTTAGCATATTAGTCCCACAGTACAATAGCCCTACACTTTAAAGTCACGTAATATATTAACCCCTTTAGTGCCAGACGGTGTTCTCTAGCGCACGCTCAAATTCCAGATTTTTGGGGATACTGACCTTGACGTTACGACGCTGTTGGGTCTGCTACAATGTTGAAAAAAAACTAAAATGACAGTACACTCATGCAATGCATGTAGAAAAGCCTTTTGTTCCAAGGAACATTTCGAGAAATTTCACAAAGATTTGCAGTTTTAATTTTCCTATTTTTTCAAATTTTTGTAACACAGACTTTTTGCAACCCCCCCCCCTGTTTCCACCCTTCAGTTAATTGCAGACAAAATGAATCCAAAATGTTTTTATATAATCCCAATAAAAGAAAATCTACTTTATGATGTTTCATGTGCTGGTTACTCTGGTTGTACACCTAAAGAAGCCATGTATCCACATGAGGTTACAATGGGATTTTGCCCTATACATAGCAGGTATCCACTAGTGGTTACATGGTACGCAAGGGGTTAACTGGAACTGGGATTCATGGGAGTTTTGGTTCTAATGGAGCCGAAAACGTGTGATCTATCTGTTGCTACCCGTGAGAAGATTATATTTCTTCACAATTTTGTATTAAATTATCGAGGAATAAGTAAAAAATTAAATCTAAACTTTTCTAGTGTTCGTTAAGTAATTAAGAAGAAAAAAGAAACTGGTTAAGACAATAAGTAAGCCTCGAACTGGGCGTCCGAGAAAGCTAAATAACAGGCAAAAGAGAGCCACCATAAAAGAATCTTTAAAAAGCCCTTTTCTAAGTGCTCGAGAATTGTTAATTGATGTCACTTCAACATCGGGAACAATAGTTACACCACAAACAATTAGAAATATTCTTCATGATGCAAATATTCGAGGAAGAGCCCCTCGAAAAAATCATTTATTAGTGACACAAATATAGTGAAAAGACTTGAATTTGCAAAAACGTATGTCAGCAAACCACTAGAATTTTGGAAAACTGTTATTTTTTTCCATGAAAGCAAGTTCAATATATTTGACTCGAATGGTAAGAAAATTGTAGGCGGAAGCCAAAATGCTTCTCTTCAAATTAAAAATTTGAAACCAACCGTAAAACATGGCGGTGGTCATATGATGATTTGGGGATGCATGGCTTTTAAAGGAATTGGTGAAATGACCTTTATTGAAGGCAATGTGAATGCTAAACAATATATTAATATATTGCGAAATAATTTATCTAATAGTGCTCTGAAATTAGGAATTCCTAATCCATATAATTTCCAACAAGATAGCGATCCAATGCACTCTGCGTATATTACGAGGTGATGGTTGCTGCTTAATGTAAAAAAATCAATTGAAAACGCCACCACAATTACCAGATCACAATCCGATTGAAAATTTATGGCACAGTTTGGATTGAAAAATAAAGAAAAGAAAAGTTCTAACCAATCAGAACTTAAGCAAGCTCTTAAGAAAGAATGGCTACAAATCAGCAGGGAAGCATGCCACAAATCAATAGAATCAATGCCCAGACGATTACAAGCTGTAATTGAAGCAAAGGACGTGCATACTAAATATTAGCACTGTTTTTAACTTATAAATAATTCTCTATTTCCATTTTTATTGCTAGTGTGCAAATACTTTTTTGACAACACAAATGCTACTTTCTTATGTTCTCATATTTTAAATATAATTATTAAGTCAGGTATTAAATATGTTTATTTGTTTTGTAAAAGTGTTGGCATTTTTAATTTCTTATTTATATGTATGCTACAATGTTGTTGCTGTTGTCTAATGCCACTTCGTCATACCAAGCACGATGAGCAGAGCTCTTTCGGATGAAGGCAGAGGTGTGCGCCTTTCGTTGTGAACGAGCACGTTTGAGATGAGAGTACGACTGTGCTCAAACACACAAAACGCTTTTGAGGACTCATTCATCTTGACACTCATTCATCCATCCGCAAGTCAGATTTGAGATCCCAATCACAGACCGACTCATCCCTGATTCAGTACCCCCAGAGGTATGGGAACTTGGAGGACTTTGCAGTCATTACCTATTGAAACTGCCCCCACTGCCATGAGCCAACACGACGGTCTTTGGCCGAGACGAGGACAGAGCCCGCGCCCTTTCGGTGACTAGACGGACGCTCTACCAACCAAGCTACCCGTATGCTACAATAAATTTACCTGGTGTGCAAACACTTTTTTTGCTCACTGTATATAACTAGTAATGTACAAAAAAAATATAATTCAATTCCTACTTATTTTATGTCTATATAAATAAAAATGAATGTTTGTCTCTTATGCCTTCCTAAACCGTTCCTCCGATGGTGATTAAAATCTGTCAGCTAAATGTTTATTGACAGAATATTTGCTTTTTATACATTATATTAGAATATAAAAAGTGAATAAGCGAATTTTCAACAGTGTTTTCTAAAATTCAGTAAAAAACACATTATTAATTTATTAAAAATGTAACGAAGACCAACGAAAAAAATACTACTCATCTTCAGGAACTTTAGAAAATTTGGAAACTTCGCTGAAATTTCTAAAGGTTCTGTGGATAGATAACTTCTCTCCTTTAGAAAATTTAGGGATGGAATAAGAATAGATTTATTCCATTTCAGAACCCCAAATAAATATTTGAAAAATCTTAAGCGATTTATAAATCGTAGTTTTACGTTTCGTTAAAAATTTGGACTGAAAACGAAATTTCATTTTTATGAATGAATTTCTCCTCTTAACCATTTTACTGCATCATTTTCAAAATATTTTTTCAACTTCCATACAGTTCCGAAAGTTTATTAACTGAGTCACTTCTTCACTTGAAAACCATGATGCTCTAGCATGAAATGAATATTAACTTTTGTTGCTACTAATGGCACTTTTGCAAGCCCACTGACAGATAGTCAGTGACTTAAGCCTAATTTTACGTCCCTGGTTTCTCAGTGGTGTCAACAAGGGTCAAAAGTACGACTAAGCTACTCAATGTTTCCCTGCACAACCCCTTTTTACAGGGGGACACATTCGCAGAGAGAACACAGAATAACAACCCTGTCCAAACCGGGACTCGAACCCTTGACGCTCACATCACGGGAAGAGGCATAACGCCAGATCATTAACATTTACTATGCTATTAAATGATATCCGACTATGTTCGAAGGAAAATTTTTGAAAAATTGAATTAAAAAAAACCATTTGAAGCTATGGATTTTAGATGTATCGTCAATTATGATACAAAATTCTATAAATACAATATAATTATTCGAAAATATAATATATTTTGAGAAAAAGGAAAATGTGTAGTCAATTTGTACGAAATTGAACCAAAATGACTAACACTCTACACAAAATGGTAATGCAAAAATCTTATTTTTCTTCGTAAACAAGTTATAGAATACAATGATGAATGAAAGGAACCAAAATCTAAAAAAGTCTTGAAATGCAAAGAAGTTAAGGGTACAAATATACGTACATAAGCATTTTTCCCATTAATTTAAAATGTAATTTTTCTAAAATCACCTATAAATGAAAAAAGTATTTCACCAACACTAAAACTTTTGGTTCAATTCATTGCCTTTATTATTTAAAACATACGCTGACTTTTTTGTGTAATTACCTCTATTAGTTTTTATGATGTCATGTTAACGGGGGAGAATTTTTAAGAAAATTATTGTTTTGAGAAAATCGAAGACAAATTTTAGCTAAAAAATATGTAACTTTGGATAATAGGTGTGGGCTTCCTTTTCCAACAAAAGAAAAACTGTTTTGGCAAAGGAAAGTCTAAACCCCAAGAAATAAAACTTAAAAAAGATGTGCTCCATAACCAGTGTTTTTAACGTAGTCGGATGCCTCGAAACGATGGTCTTCAGATGTATTATCAATTGTAATACAAAATACTATAAATACAAAAAAAGTATTGGGAAATATATTTTGAGATATGGGAAATTATGTAGTAAATTTGAATGAAATTGAAACAAAAGGGTTATCACTGTACCAGTGCAGCCATCCTATTTTCCTTTGTACACAAGTTATAGAATATAATGATGAAATGAACTCAACTCTAAGAAACCTTTTGAGATGCAATGAAGTAATGGGTAAAAATATAAGTATATGTGCATTTTTTCCCATAAATGACCAACTGCCGTTTTCTAAAAACACCTCTAAATGAAAAAGTATTTCCACAACAGTAAAACTTTTGGTTCATTTCATTGCCCATGTTATTTCAAACACACGCTGAAATTTTTATGTAAATACTTCTATTAGCTTTTGAGATATCATGTTAACGGTGGAAATTTTTTATGAAAATTAATGTTTTGAGAAAAAGGCACATTTTAACTGAAAAATAAAGTTTTACTTAAAATTATCCTAGGTGATCGGATGAGCTTTCTTTTTTCTAGAAAGCATGAACTGATTTGGAAAGAGAAAAATATGAACTATACGAAACAACAATAAAATGTAATCCCCAATGTTCTCCATATCTAGTGTTTTTAACATAGGCGGATACCTTAACGTTTCTGTATTTGCTATTATCGCGCATGGTAGAAAGGAAATATTTGGAACCGAAACCTATTCTTGAAATAAATTCTTCCCGAAAAATGAAATTTATTCATTACAATGGTTATTGGTTATCAAAGCATGCTAAAACGCGCCATTCTGTATTTCGAATCACCCACCAGCATTATTCCATTGTAAAATTCAAAGATAAACGAGAAAGAAAACATTGTTTTTGTGTGTAATGTTGCGGACCTTTTTATTCATAACAATTTCACAAGCAAGCAATAAACATAAAATCGAAATCCGTAACATTCCTGATACTCTGAACTCGATCTGAGCTTCTTCAGTTTTTCATAAAACAGAACCTATCTGCCAGGACAGCCCTGCAAATTGGGTGAAATTTGAAGCCCCCTAAATATTTATAGGGGTGAATGCGTATTGTTATGGGTGGCATTAGATGCACCTGCCTCTATAAAAAAGATGAATGGAGCGAAAAATGAGGAAAGAAACTATCAAACAGACGTGAATTCAAAACTTCGGAAAAGCCTATTTTTGTAGTGTTGAGTCATAAATATGATTCATGCATAAACAAAGTGCAAATAATTGACATTATATATATATATATATATATATATATAAATAAAAATAAAATTAAATATACATATAAGTAAACAAAACAAAACGAAACTAATTATGGAAACCAAACTGAAAATTGAATTCTTGCCTGAGGGTAGTCATTGAAAAAGTCTTCAGGTCGGATTTTTTTTCCGTTTGTTGTAATTTTGATTATGTTGTACTCATTTTTTCTTAAATTTTAATTCAATTCCTACTTATTTTCTTATATTATTTAAATATATCTTATTTATGATCAGGTGTCGTGTCAATAATCTCAGAGCTTGGCGGCCATTTATCAACTTGACAACAGATTTGGCGACTAAATAGAAATTAATGGAAAATGTAATTAATTTATTAATATTTGAAAAAAACTGTATTAATATCCAAAACAAATTTTAATAACTGTATTTGAATTTGAGTGGATGAATACAAAGTATTTTACTAACGATTGAAAATTTGAGCAACTCACACATAAATATATTGGGAGAGTGTTGTGGAAGCTCTATAAGCCAGATAACATCTTCAATACTAAGAGATCACTTTTAGTCCTGTGGTCATCTTATCTGGCTTCCAACCATAAGATCGTGAGTTCGGTCCTACTTATCGCCAGTTGCAACAAGAGTGTGAACTAATAGCAGGAGTGGAAAAACTAAATATTGAACAAAAGAAGATTATCTTTAAAGAATAAAGATTGCTCTGTATCTAGGCACAAATAGACAAAAAAAGAGGTCTCTTTTCTTTGTTCTGCATTGACGTCTGACAAAATTGCTGGACAAAAATTGAAGGCAGAAGCAAGTGATGACGAAATGCACTTCCGACGATCCTCGGGCAAATGTCATCCCATCTCGCTTTCCATCCACTTGATGATGCCTGATAGATTGAAAGAGAAATTTCCGGAAAAGCTCGAAAAAAATGTGCCTTAAACTGAACCTTTTTCCAGTTTTATGAGGCTTAAAACATGTATTTCAGTGTGTCCGAGAGATAGTTTGACTGCTGGTATTAGAATGGTATACAATGATTAGATTATATGAATTACAAATACAATGAATTTTGTAGAGCAAAACTGTCTTTTAGTAGTTTTAAGGCGTTCGTACACTCTTGAAACTTCGTAAATCATTCAACACATTAGCTTTTATATTCCTTCAAAATGTTTTCTGATTCTTTAGCTTTCAAATGATGTCAAGATGTTGTGAATATTCGGAATATTTCCCGAGTTATAAGGAATTTTCTTGTACTTTCATTAAAAACTCTAGTTTCGGTTTTTTTTAAACTCATTTTATGAAGAATGATATTTTTCCACTACATTACTTCAATCAAACAATCATGGATCAACAAGAAATAAACCAAGTACAGTTATTTAAACACTGAAATTTTGAAAATTTTTCAAAATATCAGATGCTTTTTTAATTGCTTCAAAATATCCTCTGGTTTATTAACTTTCAAACGATACTAACTTGCTACAATATTGGGAATATTTCTCGTGTTATAAGGAGTTTTCTTCAGGTACTTTCACTAAAAACTCTAGTTTTGGAATTTTTTAAACTCATTTTACGAAGAATGATATTTTACACTATGTTACTACATTCAGCAATCATAACTCAACAAGAAATGAACCAAACACAATTGTTTGTAAATCAAAATAATCTGTATGATACAAAGGATGTTTTGTGCCTCCATCAAAGTTATATTTATTTTAATATATTTTGAATAGCTATTTAAGAGTTAAAATAACAGAAAAAATCTTGTTTTTCCTATTCAACGTCGTTGAAAAAAACTCTATATTTCTATAACTTAATTTAGCAGAAAGGCTAATTTTAGGCAAAATATTTCCAACTAGAATGATATGTTTGTACAAACTAGAATTTAAGGTACCGTGTTGCAAACATATGCGATTTTGCTCATTAAATATTAATTAATTAATAATTAATGTAATAGAGTTTTTTCTCAATGAAAGGAGTTTAAACATATATTAATGACCAACCATGAAAAAATTGAAATTTTAAAGTTTAAATTTTAAAAAAAATTATTCTAGTATATACACACACCTTAAGGGCATGTAAAAGAACAAAAGCTTTGCTGGACTTTCTCGTAATAATTTGATTGGTGGTGATACCGTATATCCTTAAGAAAGGGGCTGTAGATAGTACCTGTTCAACACCAATGAAAAAAACACACACATTTATAAGTGGTTTATAAAAAGCGACGGTTTTCACATCCGTGAAATCCGGCATCAAATGCTCATTTCGTCATAAACGGCAGGCTTAAAGGCATCATTCCATCACAACGGATGGCTATTAACATTGAAAAAATACCAAACATAAAGCAAAACATGCGTAAAAACAGCCAAGAGAAAAAACCCCATTGGTCATTTGAGCCGTTAACTGCCTGCGATAATACATCTTCTGGCACCATTAATTTTCGATGGGTTGAGAGGTTTCATATTTTTATCGTTTGCGGCCAGGAGATGTGATATTTGATTTTTATGGCAGGTGTGAATGGGCAATTAAATCTTTATCAGAAGCAGCATACAAACAACTACATCTGAAATATTTTTATTTAAAAATGAATTGAGTTTTATTCTAATAATCGTTTGCTAGATAAAATTTGGACTGAAGAAAAATAAGAAATAAAAGAAAAGGAGAAAAAATGAATGATTTTTATATTAGAAGTTTAAATCGTTTGATAATAAATATTTTGTCTCATTTTGAAATGATAAATTATGATATTATTTGTTAAAAAATTTGCTGAATGATTAAAATAACATGGTAATAATTTTAGTTGCATTATCTGATGGAGAAATTGTAAAATGAAAACTAAATATCGTGATTTCAGAAAATGAAAAAGCAACGAATTTCGTTTCAACGTTCTGAAAAATACGAAATAATAAAATTTTCGACAGGTTCAAAATCGGCTTTTTGCAGAGATGGGAAAACATTCAAACTAAACAGCTTTTAATTTTTAAATATTAAATAGTTGTAAGTTCTTAACAAAATTATTTGAAAACATAATATATTTTGAGAAATAGGAAAATTGGTGGTAAATTTTAATGAAATTTATCCTAAACGGTTAACACTCTACACAAAATTGTAAATCCTATTTTCCTTTGTACACAAGTTATAGAATATAATGATGAATGAAATGAATCAACATCCAAGAAGCATTTTAAGATGCAAAAAAAACCTGGGTAAAAACATATGTATATATGCATTTTTCTATCAATTCCCAACCTAATTTTTCTAAAAACACCTCTAAATGAAAAAGTATTTCACCACCAAAACAACTTTCGATTCGTTTCACGGTCCATATCATTTTAAGAGATATTTGTGTAAATACCTCAATTGGTTTTTGCGCTATCATGTAAATGGTGGCGAATTTTTATCAATATTAAAATTTTGAGAAAATTGTAGTGAAAGACAAATTTTAATTGAAAAATATGTGAAAATAGGGATGATAGGTCAGGCCTTCTTTTTCCCAGAAAAGATTTTTAAAAAAATTTTGGAATAACGAAAGTCTTATCTACTAGAAATAACAATTATAAAGAAATCGTCAATGTGATCGACAATCAGTGTTTTTAACGTAGTTCGATATCTTAAATCATAGAAGGAAAACAAATTCAATTTAAATATCCAGGATGTCTTGAAAGGTCTTTTACAAAATTTCAGAGTGTTTAATATGTTTAAAGGAAGCCTTACATGCCTAATAGAGCTTGGAGACATAATGTTATGAATCCAAGGGAATTAAGCCTTGCATTATTGCAAATTTATGCGCTAGTTTAAACAGACCCATATGTTTCATATGGTCCCTATATAAATATTGAACTCCCTCACGTCATATTAAAAATCATCTTATGGAAGTCATGTTGGTGACCGGTAAGTATATAGATCACAAAGTGAAATAGGTTATTTACTATTTTCCCAAACTCCAATCTTCATCCAGAGCAACTTTGCACTGCCTTTATTGGCTGTGAAAAGTTGCATAAAATTATCTGGCTAGGCAAAGAACCAGCATTCATTTCATTTTTCAAAAGATAATACTGTTTTTTTTAAATAATCTTTTGTTCAAGATTTGTAATCTTAAATTCTCTTCCAAAGAAATATTACCTTTTGTAATAAAAAAAACTTTCGACTATACAAGCACGTGAACCAAAATGGTTAGCCAACAGACTAATCCTTTTCCTTCACTATTTACAAATACCTTTGTATTAAGTTGATTATTACGCTATAAATGCCTTAAATGTCTTTAAGGTTTTTTTTTCACTTTTTCTTTATAAAAGTTTGTTTCTGAATTTGTCTAGTGTTCTTTTCATTTGTAATTCCTTCAGGACATAATAAGAAAAAAAGCTGAATTTTTCTTGATCCTCAATAAAATGACAATTCATGCATAATTAAGTCATGCTGTTTTGAGGTATGAAAGCATGAAACGGCATTTTTCGTCTCTCTTTTATGTCGCGGTGGCCTGGTGATCTGTTCACGGACCGAAAGGTTTCAAGTTCGAGGCCCGAGTCCGACGAAAAACTGCCATATAAGTGGGTCTGATGCACGTTAAATCCCTTGGGACCAAACGTCCTACAAATGGTATGGTGTGGTGTGGAGGGGGGATTGCCAGCTCAGGTGTTGTCCTCGTCATTTGACCGTGGCTTAAAATGACGTGGTCCGTCCCCAAATATTCCTAGTGTTGCTTTAAAACGGGACGTTAATAGAAACTAAACTAAACTACAACTAAACTAAATCGTCTCTCTTTTACTTAATTCATTGATAAAAACAATTTCCCGTTTAGTAGAACCCATTCTATAGGTTCTGCTTCTTTTTTTTTTATCTATATTCTATCGCAAAAGAACTTATTGTGATAGTTGTTTTAATTCTTTTAAACTTAGTAAACTTTTTCTGCTAATAGCGATATATTTTGAACTAATTGGCGCTGCTGAAACTAAGAGACGGGCCCTATCGGCTTGAATCGTTGTCTTTGTAACAGTGGGCTTGTCCAATGACAAGTACCATAAGAAACAACAACAAAAAATAGTTTAAGTCACATCATCCTTCGAAATCAGATTTGTAATGAACGATGTAATCATATGGCGAGTTGAATTGCAGAATCGCGCCAATGTGGTGATAGAAATCCGCCAAGGACCGAACTCGCGATCTTCCGATTTCCAGCCGCGTAACATATCCCCTATACAAAAGCGATGACCAACGTTTAGTGGCTGTTATTGGCTTATTAGGATACCACCAGCACACATGTCTGTTTTTTTATGCACTTTTTAAAGTTTTTTTTTTTTTTTTTTCGTAGACTGGGAATTTTCTGGCCTCAAAGTTGAGATAAGGGCAAACTTCAAATTTTAAGATAATAATAATAATTCCCTATTTATCAAAAAATTATGATACTGTATATACGCTGTAAAGATTACTTATAAAGTTCCAAAAAATATAGAGCTTTCTGAGTTACATCAATATTCTGTGTGGTATGTGTTCAGGCCGCTATAAACAAGAGCGTTTATTTCAAAACTGCTGTAAATATATGCATTTCCGTAACAGACAATAATTATAATTAAATGTTACATTTTTTATACATAAATGTTTTGCTTTTATGCTAGATGAGTGGTAGTATCGTCTTCAGTGTTGGAAGAGCTCCATTTCAAATTCAAGCTTCCATATTTGAATGGTGTATTTAATTTAGTTATGACTTACTGTTACTTTTTTAAAATCAAAGTGATTGATTTGAGACAAAACTCATAAATTAATTCAATTTAGTTTAGTTTAGTTATATTCACGTCCCGTTTTGATGCAACACTAGGGCTATTTGGGGACGGACCTCGTCATTTTGAACCGCGGTCAGATAATAAGGACGACACATGTGCTGGTATACCCCTCTCCACACCACACCAGCGGGAGGACGTTTGGTCTCGACGGATTGAACGTACACCAGACCAGCTTACACGGTGGATCTTCGGTGGAATCGAGTCTCGAACTTTAAACACTCCGGTTCCGAAGCCGAGACCTTACCACCAGGGTATCGCGGCCCTTTATAAATTAATTAATTCAGGCCGAAAAGAAAAGTGGTACTTAGGGCAGCAATCTCTTACGAAACTTATACAACATTTTCATTGCAGGGCATTCGACCATGAATATCAAATTTAGCTTGCCACATGTCCACATATATGAAGTGACATGCTGGTAAAAGCTTTAGAATTTGGAGCTCTCAAACCCAGACATCTTTACACTTTTGAATGCCTGGAGATATCGGGACATTGAGATGCCATCTGAAATATGAACCTGATGCCTGAAATCTGAGTTAGTTTAGGTTGGTGCATAATTTTTGGGCGTTTTAAAATGATATTATCAGGAGCTCTTTTCGCTGTAGCAAAAAAGTGAAAAATCGGGAGTCATAACTTTGGCAGCGTTTTGAGATGTTCAACTATGGTTGAATAGTTCACACTGAAATTGTCGTCCAGCATTCGAGTTGTCAAGCTTTCTTCCCCTTCCACTGCTGTCAAAAGTACTTGGCTGTCGAAATTTGATGGTAGACCTCTGCTGGCTTATCATCCAAGCTAGGGACGCCAGCTTTTTAAGAAAAGCAAACCAATCAAATTTCGCTGAATCGAGCGAGTTGAGACAGCGAAATGAATGCTCTGTTTTCCAACCTCCCACAAAATGGTACAACATTTTTTTAATAATTTTTTTTATCAAAATAGAGCACATCAAAGAAACCATTATGCACCAACCTAATAATTGAAAAATATATGTTTCCTTTTCAAACCATTCCTAGAGTAGTAAATGCAAGTTATCCATCAAAAACATCTTTATCACATCCTTATTTGAAACCTCCTTTCCTGAATGTGAGGAAGGAAATTCGAGTGAATTCGAATGAGAGGAAGGAAAAGGAATAGTTTTTCGTGAAACGCCTTCCCTCCATTCAGTTGACTCGACCCCTCACAGACGGGAGTTGGAATCTCAAATTGGTTTCGCATTTCTGGTTTCGAGTAATGATACCGACTTCAGGTCCATCTTGTTTATTTAAGAGAGTATTTCGTTTCTGGCTAAAGTGAATACCCCCTCCAGCAATTAATCTTGCAAATAGTTACACCAGAAAGAGATTAAAAGGAGCGCTTAACGACTACAAACACGCCATTAGCGCTTAATTGAGTTTCTATCGCCGCGTGCTTTATTAATATGAAATCTGAGGCCGCATTTTTACTACGCATTCCAAATGGCCGTTTCGCATCAAGCATGAACGGAACTCTAAGAGGAAACAGCTATGCCGTTCGATGTAGTGGGGGAGGCACGAATCGAACTCTCTTTGCTTCATTTAATAGGCAGCAAATATCGTTTAAGGTAGATGCTGGTATCGATAAAATTAAAAGACTGGTGATTATCAATCCTCAATCTTGGGAAGTAATCAGAGCGCATATAGCTATACAGATTTTTCTTGATTTCGTGATAATTATATTCGTAGCTTTTATTCAGATATTTTTAAGGTATCCGACTACGTTAAAATCACTTTTATCGTCCACATTACTGTTTTTCTTTGTTGTTATTTCTTGAAGTTCAGATTCTCCTTTTTCCAAAACAGTTTATCTTTTATAGAAAAAGGATTCTATTTTTCAGCTAAAATTGGTCTTTAACTTCAGTGTTCTCAAAACTTTCATTTCCATAAATATTCTACACTATTAAAATGGTATCTCGAAAACTAATAGAGGTATTTACATAAAAATTTCAGCGTGTGTTTCAAATAACATGAGCAAAGAAATAAAACAAAAATTTTGAAATACTTTTTCACTTAAAGATGATTTTAGAAAAATTAAGATGTCAATTTATGGGAAAAAAGGCATGTCTGCGTGTTTTTTCATCCCTAACTTCTTTGCATCTCAAACTTTTCTTAAATTTTGGTTTATTTCATTCATAATTCTATTCTATAACTTGTGTTACAAAAAAATAGGATTGCTGCAGTACCATTTTCTGTAGAGTTTTAATCGTTTTGGTAAAATTTCATTAAAGTTTATTACAAATTTTCAAATTTCTCGAATTATATCCTGTTTTTAAATAACTTTTTTTGTATTTCTTGCGTTTATTATTGACAATACAACTAAAAACCATAAACAGATTTTTTAAAAATCCAATTTTTCAAAAGTATCAGTATTTTTTCATCGACAGAATATAATACAATCTGTCAATCAGTCTTTCTTATAGTGACCTTTTTCATGTGGGAAAGCAAACTTACAAGTTCGTAACAATATATTCATCCAAAATAGCCTTTTTATATTAATTAGCTGTAAAATTAATTATTATGTAAAATAATGATTATTATTATGTAATAAGTATTATAATGTAATATTTATATATATAATGTTATATATTAAGTAATAATCATTATTATGTAAAATCAATTAATAATTATTTATTATTAAAAAATAATTTTAAAGGCTAATCAGAACGAAACATATTCACATACTTCATTTATTTTATAGGTTGTAAATTGAAATTCTCGCCAAAATACAAGGCAATGTGTATGGTCATTCATTTGAGCCTTGTAATGATTTACTGTACCCCTTACGTACCATTATTACTATACAGTCAATCTTTGTTGATCGATACTATACTGTCAAAGTAATTGACAGTAAGAATTGGCATTGGAACAAATATTGACTGTATGGTAATAATGGTACGTAAGGGGTACAGAAAACCATTACAGGGCTCAAATGAATGACCATACACGTTGCCTTGTGTTTTGAGTATAATTTCAATTTACAACAACATTTACAAAAATAGGATCGCTGCGTTACCATTTTGTGTAGAATATTAATCATTTTGGTTAAATTTCATAAAAAGTATATGTATTTCCTTTATCATAACATTCTACAACTTGTTTACGAAGTGAAACAGGATTGCTGCATTATAATATTATGTAGGGTGTTAAAGGTTTTGATTTATTAAAATTTTCTGCAAATTTTTCTATTTCTCAAAATATATTACATATTCAAATAATTTTGCTGCATGTATAGTATTTTATATTAAAATTGACAATACATCTAAAAACCGTAGCTTTAAATAGTTTTTGAAAAATTCCAATTTTTCAAAATATTTCTTTCGAACGTAGTCGGATACCTTAAACAAACAAACTATGAGCCATGAAAACCTTTTTAACATATGATTACTAAAATCTGGTACAATCTTATTCTATTCTAAATTATTTGGATACTTTTCCGTTATCCAGGGGCAACTGTCGTCAATGTGAATCAAACGCGAGTCAGATCGCTACGATAAGCGACTGACAAAACAGAACTGAGAAAATGGCGCCAAGTGTGGCGGAGTTCTATATTATTTGGTGATTTTTCGCTGCACCCGGTTAACAAAAAAGTACCATTATTTTGATTTTCAATAATGGTGTCATTCACATACGGCTGTCCATAAATGCATGGATGGATCACAAATAAATTCCGTACGAAGAAGCTACAAATGGTATGATGCTAAACTGGCAATGTGTGCATTTAACCCTTAATTGGGGAGATGTGGTCTACGGAGCCGCATTTTCTTTACTCTCCAATCAAATTTTCTAATGAAAGTATTTGATTGAAAATCAACCAATATATTCTGAAGACATTTATCTTATTATATAAATACGCTTTAGATTTTTTTCAAAATATTTTATCACTGATAAAAATAAATCCATTAGAACATGCATTTTTTCTCAAGTTAAATGTAATAGCAAATAAAATTCTTGAAAAAACATATTACTGTATACTTTTTAAATCCTATTTATTTTTCCAGTATATAAAGGTATATAGAAAACGAGTGTAAAATTCAGCAATTCTATGAAAAAGTTTTTTAAAGAATAGGACTATGGGTAAAATTTGCCCTTTTTACTTCAGCTTCTGTTACTTTCATAGCACTTTTTTTCTAAGGCATTTTAAATATTACAAGTTAAGAACTATTATAAAAATCAGTCTATAAATTATGTATATATATTTTTTGGTATATCAATACATTTTATAAATTTTTCAAAAAACATTATCAGTAGAAAAACGAATGATGTCTGAGCACGCAAATCTTCCCGCCATATGCTCAGCCTTGTTTATCACTGGGGCACTCACGGAGAGGAGCGGTCTTAGAGACCACGCTCAAAGAAATAACTGAATTATTTATAAAACCATATGTAGAAATTAGTTGGAAAAACTGTTGCTGTATTGAAGGTCACGAAACAGGAAGATACAGGGTCAATCGATTCATTGGAGCTAAAGATAGAATAGAGGTGACCGAAAGTCCACTGCTAGCTCTCTCACAGACCGCACTTCACTTATTAAGGGTTAAACATTTTTCTTTGGACCATTGGATCAAAATTTTCATACATATTTACGATCTCAAGAATAGAAGCCAACCCCCCCCCCCCGTTTCTTAACCTTTTCATTCACATTCACGTCAACAGACAAATCTAAGCTCTCAGCAAATCCAATCTAAAAATTGATTTGTTTGAAATTTGTTTAATCATCTCAGATTTTTAAGATAAAATAAAATTTCCCTCTTTCAAAATACACATTTTTAAAAATGCCTGTCAATCCGCCAGTGAGACAAAATGCTTTGATGTTGACAAATGAAGAAACAACCTTTGCAATAAATGTATATATTTATGTCGAACATTCAGAAGTCCGTCCGTCCACCTGTCTGTCCAAATAGGTTAACGCGATAACAACAAATAGAAGTGAGCTAGGTGGATAAAACTGGAAACACAGCTGCTATCAAAAGGTATCCGACTACGTCCGAAGCAAAAGTTTTGATAAATTGAAATTTTTAAAAACTATTTCAAACGATGGTTTTTATATGTGTTGTCAATTATAATACAAAATACTATACATGCAACAAAATTCTTTGAAATATAATATATTTTGAGAAATAGGAAAATGTGTAGTAGATTTAAATGACATTGAACCAAAACGGTTCACATTCTACACAAAAATGTAATACAGCCATCCTATTTTTCTTTGCACACAAGTTATAGAGTATAATGATGAATGAAGTGAACTAAAATCTGAGAAAAATTTTGTGATGCAAAGAAGTTGTGAGGAAAAATATACTTATATGTGCATTTTTCCCCATATATTCACCACTTAATTTTTCTAAAAAATATTTGTGAATGAAAAAGTATTTCAGCAATAATAAAACTTTGGGTTCCTTTCATTGACCCTATTATTTAAAACACACGCTCAAATGTTTATGTGAATACCTCTATTAGTTTTTGAGACATCATGTTAACGGTGGATAATATTAAAGAAAATTAATGTTCTGAGAAAATTTAAGACAAATTCTAGTTGGGGAAAAAATATGTGACCCCGGATGATAGAGCAGGCCTTCCTTTTCAGAGAAAATATAAATTATTTTGGAAAGAGGCAAGCTTGAATTACAAAAATTATCAGTACAAAAATAACTCGCCAATGCGGTCGACAACCAGTGTTTTCAACATAATCGGATACCATAACATCTACAATGCAAGCATCTTCAATTGTGGAGACCAATTCAACGAGGGTGTTAAACGGTCTGTACTTTCAGAACACTGTAATCGAGATCAATACAATGTCATCAATCTATCAAATTTGTCATCCATTTTTATGGACATCTGTATCAAATTTCGATTTCATTTTGTTGGGAGAAACCGCGACTAAACCTAAAAAATCACTTTTATTACACGAGAAACCATTCTAACCGGTTCTACATATCCCGCGAGATGACGTAGATAAGTTTTTTTTTTCTCTAATGTTTTATAGATACCTGCATTTTTGGCGACTTAACAGGATATCAACTGGAGTTCCAATTTAGTGTTGGTGGAATTGTGCCAATGTGTAGGTTGAATTCCACCAAGAATCGAACCTGCGATGTATGGGTTTGAAGTCCAGTAACTTATCCACTATACAAAAGTGGCCACCAATGTTTAGTGACAGTTACTGGCTTATTAAGATGTCACCCCAGAATTTATATATTCTTCAATTATTCTATTCAAATGCAGGCAAATAACAGTGTTTCCAAAATCTTTCGGACATGAAAGCAGTCAATTATGTTTAGATGCTCCAAATCCTGGCGTTCAAATAATTTGACAATTACAAACCATTTTTTTTCTAAAAAAATAATTTAGGAATAAATAGCTTTAAAGACCAAAACAAAACCTCTTTCTAAAATCCATCAAAGACGCACTTTCATAGTAACTGAATATTTCGGAAATACGATGAAGCTAATTCTTTATGGGGAAAAAGTATGAATGTACTTGGCTGTTGTATGAATATGTACGGACACACTAGATTTTTAAAAAAAATTTTAACTTCAAAAATTCTGTTTTTTCGCTGTAGGTCATTAACATATGTTTAAACTCATTTCAGTGAGGAAAAACTCATATTACACTAATTATTAATTAATTAATGGGCTAATTGGCATATTTTTCTGAAACAAACTGTCTCAAATTCTAACTTGTTCGGACATAAAAATCTAGTTGGGAATCATGCCTCATAGGAGTCTTCATGTTGTCTGCTTCCATCAAGTTATAAAATTATAGTTTTTATCTTTTTTTTACAAATTATAGTTTTATCTTTTTTATCTTTTTTTACAATTTTTTTCATCAACTTTTTAATGGCAAAAGCAAGAATTTTTATGTAATTTTAACTTTTAAATAGCTATTAAAGATTTTAAATAACTATAACTATAAATATAATTCTGATTAATGCACAAAACATACACTGTTCCTTACAGATTACTGTGATACACAAATAATTGTATTTAATTCATTTCTTGTTGAGTTATGATTGTTTGAATGAAGCAACAACGTGGACAAATATAATTCTTCATAAAATGAGTTTTAAACATAGCGACGCTAGAGTTTTTAATTAATATTTATAAATTAATTTGTATATTTTTAAACATGATATCTTTAAAACATATCTTTTAAACATGTAACTCTCAGACACACCATTCTAATTGGAAATGAGGCCGAATATGAGTCTTCATGTTGTCTGCCTCCATCAAGTTGTAAAAATCTATAATTTTTTATAACAATTTTTTCATCCACGATGAATAGAAAAAGCGATTATTAACTTTTACATAGCTGTTAAGAATTTATTTTTGAAAATATAACTTTGATGGTGTCACAAAACATCCGCTGCTTCATACAGATTATTTTGATATACAAGTAATTGTGTTGTTTGGTTCATTTCATGTTGATTTATGATTGTTTGAACGAAGCAACAGAGTGGAAAATTGTCATTCTTCGTAAAATGAGTTTTTTAAAAAAAAAACCGAAACTATAGTTTTGAGTGAAAGTACCTTAAGAAAATTCCTTATAACTTAAGAAATATTCCGAGCATAGACAACATCTTGCTACCGATTGAAAGCTAAAGAACAAGAGAACATTTTGAAGCAATAAAACAATTTCGATATTTTGTGCGATTTTCGATATTTTAAGTGTGTACAAACATTTTAAGTAAATAACCCGTCTATTAAGATACAAGAGCTCTTGATTCGTTAGTATCGTTATTTAAAATAAAAAAGAAACATTCAACCACAATTTATCTTCAGTTAAAGAAGATAAAATCATCTTTTTGTTCTTTTGCATTCCAATTTATTCGAGAAAGGAAAATTCCATCATTTGCTTCAGGAAATAAAGTCTAAATACATTAGAAGCTAAAGAGAAATTTTACAGCTTCCAGGAAAACGGAAAGGAGAAAAATTCATCGAAACAAATCAAAAATAAGAATGAAAGAATAAAGAAATATACAACACATTTTATTCGAACGCATGAAATTAAATTAAACAAAAGTACGCGTCTAACTTCTTCTTATTTAAATTTATAATTCAACATTTTTTTTTTCATATTTCGTTAGAATCTGGAAAGTAATCTAAAAGACCTCTTTTACGTAAATGTTTTTTTTTTCTTACAGATTCAAGAGTGCCAAAAAGAAATCTTTTGCTAAGATGAATTAATTTTTTTAAGCTTTCAGAAACATTTCTTGAATATATTTCGTGCAAGTAATTATATTTTTCTTGCATTAAAGCTCTGCATATTGTTTCAAATCTGTGATGTTGCTTCCCTTCATAGTTTGTTCTAGCACCAGAAAGAATAATTTACAGTAGTCTATATTAGATACTACCAGATACTCATAGCCAGTGATCCCAAAGCTTGGCGACAAGCTTGGTAACTAATTTCGTGACATTGGCGACAAAATGGATAATTCTGGAAACATCGAGACCGATTTATCCAATAACAACTGAGATACACCCTGATTGGCTTAGAAGATTCTCGGTTCCCCTTTCTGGAACTATAAAAGAATGGCAGTCTCAAATAGTAGTTGCGGACAAGTCTTCGAAAGTTTACAGAAGTGATAGCGGAGTCAAGATTGTGCTGAACTGAGCTACGCGCCTTTTTGCCTATTGTGAAGTAGCATAGAGTCATGTGTCGCGGCTTACCACTATTTAAGGGAATGTATGGAGATCTCAGAGTTCAGGAAGGACCTGAAGATTCTAAACAATGATTGAAGTACAGTACTGATGGTACCAGGTCATTTCAAAACCCTAAAGAACATGATGTTAAAGATGGACAGTTTCATTCCAACTGTTTGAGAGTGTGTAGGTGGGGAGAAAGACGGCTATTGACTACCTCGAAAGAGATGTTAGTTTGACTTATCGATCCTTGGTAGGATGGACTATATTTATTCAGCAATCGACCTTAACAAAACCCGTCGACACTGCTACGTTCATTGGTGGTGGGGGGCGCCGGCTGTACATAAGAAGAAGAAGTCATATAGGTAGTCTTCTGGTAGTGAGCCGAGTGATACAACTAAAAAAGGAATAGATGAGAAGTTTCAGCCGTGTGGAGAGACCGTAGAGCGAAGCTCCGAGGATCTCCTCTTTTGCTGAATGGACAATAATTATTACTTTCTGACCGCTTTTTATGCCGTAGACATTGTTACTGCCGAATTTCTACTTGTGTGTTACTGGTGTTATTGTGTGCTGCTGTGCGTATGTCTCTTCTGTACACATTCGTCGTCTCTGTGTTGTCCTGTCTTCGTGTAAATAAACGTCGTCGTTCTTTTTTACTACACACACTACAAGCGTGGAAATAGTATTTAACCAGAAAATGTCCTTAATATTATGTGTTTTTCTTGTAAAGAAGTACCGATCAATGTGATAAATCGTAAGACAATTGCTTCATAAAATCCTGTTTCGGACGCTATCTTGTTGAAAATTATCTAACACTCTTGGGATTTAATAAGAGATCTGCCTTTTTTTATTCTACTGAAAAAAATTCTTTTGAATTTAAAATTTAAGAATTAAGAAAAATAAGAAGAAATAAAAAAATAAGAATTAAGAATTTTTATAAAAGAAATAACTATCAAACTATGATGAAACTAAATATCTGTTTAACTAGAATTTCAAACGTTTTGTTCTATATTCATAAATCAGTTTTGCTGTTTTTAAGATTCATTAAAAATAGTAGTCAAATATAATAGCAGTCAATATAAATCAAAACTTTCACAGAAATAAAGAGAATATAAACTATTCACATTCGAATATGTGAGGTTTGCGTTTATAACTTAAGAGATTGAAAAAAGAAAATGCATGTCAAACCTGTTTTTAATTTTTGCAAGAGTCTAAGTTTGCAAGATCAAGGATATTACATAGAAAACGTGTGTCTATTCTAATGCTACTCAATTTATTTTTTCATATAATATTTTCGACAATCGAGCCTTTTTTTTTTAATAAAACTTTAGACTACTTTTTATTTATCAAAATTATTCAGCTATTTAACATTAATAATTAATCAGTTATTTTCAAATAACTTTTTGTCCATTTATCCCCAAATTTGGTCTCAAACATTTAAATTTTTAAATAAAGACTTTACTTGAGTTTTTGAGAAAATTTAATTAATATGTTTATCAACTGTTATACACTGAAAAATTTTTAAGGACAATTTTAATGAATATATATGTTATATCTCCATGAATTTTACAGTTACATAGCATTGTTTTCAAAGTTACATAATATGGCATCTGTTTTAATTTATAGTACCCGAAAAATTAAAAAATTAAAACCGAATTTTATGTAGAATATATTTTGTAGTTTAAAGTTCATGACGCTATTATCATTTGAAATGTCTCTCTGACGTGAATATGAAGACTATCATTATCCATATGGGTAGTATTTTTCTGAAAATTTATGTGTACGAATATTTTCTAACAATGTCTTTTTAACCATATTTTAAGATTCTTATAACTGTATTTGAAATTATTAAATACAGGGTCATTATCTGTATAAATAAAATTGAATATTTGTCTGTACGTCTCTTATGCACTACCGATCCGCGCATCCGATTCCGAATAAATTCCCACTACTTATCCCTTGCACTTACAATATATTAAACAGATACTTATAGCAACTCCAAGATTATTTCTTCTGAGGCAGCAATGCACCGGGTACCAGCTAGTAACTAATATAATGTCGTTCACTTTCCTCTGATCAGGCAACGAGCTCTCTGATCAAGCGCTGTTAGACATATAGACTTGTAATGCCAATTCAACAACATTGACCGCTTTATAAACCATTCATCCAGAGTCGTTACTGTGACAGCATAGTATTGATCAACAAAGATTGACTGTATAGTAATAATGGTACGTGAGGGGTACAGAAAAGCAGTACATGGTGCAAATGAAAGACTATACACGATGCCTTGTATTTTCAGTACAATTTCAGTTTAAAACCGATAAAATAAATTAAATATGTGAATATGTTTTGCTCTGATTAGCCTTAAAAATTAATTTTATTGCTGATTATAATGAAAAGAGCATTTTCGATTAATATATTACTACGAACCTGTCACTTTGCTTTCTTGCAGGAATAAGGTCCTTATAAGAAAGACTGATTGACAGACTGTATTCTAATATTCTGGCGAAGAAAAAATACTGACACGAGGAGAGTTTAAATCGTAGACAAATTTGCAATACACTACCACCCATCACGAAACTTGAGTAGGAAAAAAGAAAGAAGGGAAGGAAAAGAAAAGGAAAGAAAATAGTAAAAAAAGTTATGTTGGAATCGGTTCATTGACTTGAGATAATGGCGTGGAATTGGAAAAACGTAAGGACACCATTAAAATTCTGTACGGATCTTTCCCAGATATCCAACAAAATGTGTCAGATCATATTTACTACAATTCCCAACTGAACCTATGTTAAATTGCATTTTCCTAGTGGAATGTCATTAGATTTCGTAGTGCAGCCTGACAAGTTCTCAACAATCGTTAAGATAAAAAAAAATACACAAAATGCAAAGTTTTTTTGGAATTTAGCTACCATAACAAATGTTTGATTTTACTTATATTGCTTTTTATAATTTATTTATTTTAAATATTTTATACTAGTCGGATAAGAAATATCATTTTATGCACGTTCCCATTACTTATAGGCGTTGTTTTAAAGCTTTTATTTCTCTAATCTTTGCTGTAAAATTCCTTTATTTAATGTTTTTATCTAAAATCGAACACTATTTTCTTCCTTCATACTGGCATTATTGAAGTTAATTAAAAAAAAATTTATTCGCTCCTTTAAATCTATGACAAAAATAACTTTTATTCTATTGATATTTGAAAGGAAAATAAAATTTATTAGTTATTTAACTAGATATTTGTTATTAAATATACATTCAGCTTATTTAAAAATTCATAAAATTTCTGATGAACATAATTTGATTTTGGTTTTCGTTTTTTGTAAAATTAATAACCAATACTTTTTTAATTATAAAAATCGAACACATTTTAATTGAAAAATAGCAGATGGTATTTAAAATATTAATAAAAAAATAGGAATATGTTTCATGAAAACTTTTCAGGGCTGAAATATGAGACGATAAATGTTTAAATTTTAAAAATACGCGGAAGAAAAATATACTGAATTCTACACTCGAAATTCCAAATAAAAACTTTAAAAAAAACAGTTGATGAGTTTAAAAATGCTTCCACATAGCCATTTTTGATATGTTACTCAAATTCTAATACATATTCATAAATCATACTCAAGAAATAATTTTTCCGTCACTAATTATTAATTATCATTCTAATAACTGTTGATTCATTAAAATAATTTCTGATACATTATTTCAGAATAAAAGACATGTAAATATTAAAATAACTTTTAAATTAAATTTAGAGAAGGATGGAAAAGCATGGAAATGACTATTCTTTGAAATATGCTATTCTTTAATAAACTCATAAAGATTTTCTCGTCTTCCAGATTTTAATTTAAAAAAAAAATTAATGTTAATTTACAAGCATTAAACATCTTAATCTAAACTAGCTGCCTTTAGCGACCAGCCAGTTCGCCAATCTTAATGCTTATCAAAATTTTAATAATTAAATATTTAATGTAAGACCTATTTTAATTGCTTCAAAATATTTTAAAACTTCGAATTTCGATAATCTTATAATCCACTCCTTATGTTATAAAGAATATCAGCCATAACGTAATATGTATCTCATGAGTGAATTTCAAAGCCAGTTATGCGTGAATTTTCTACGCTAGTTGGGGTAATTCTACTCAGATTAAACATTTTTAATTTCCTTGCTTCTGTTTTATTTTAATTCTTAAGTACTTCAGAGTAAATCCGAAAGATAGATTCATTAACAATGTTTAATTTTAAATGCATCAAACACTAAGGAAATAAACGTAATAGTTTGAAATAATCGGTAGAAAATATGGTGAAATTAGCACCGTTAGCATAGGAGAAAAACTGAAACCTTACTCATTTAGCGGTAGAGAAGTAAAAGTATAAAGATTTTTCGGGTTTTCAGTTTTCAATAAATTAAAAATTAAAAAAAAATTAATTAATTGTGATTCTAATTAAAAATTAAAAAAAGGACACCAGGAATACATTCCCGACCCTCATGGTATGCATATGCCAAATTTGGTAGCTGTATGTCGAATGGTCTGACTTGTACAGCGCCAAAACACTCACACACATTGAGCTTTATTATATTGGGTTGGGGAATAAGTTTGTAGCGTTTTTATATTTTCTTTGTTTTACAACGATTTTTTCCCTGTTTTACGAAGTATACAGTATTCGTTCGAAAGAGCTCTTTCTGCTCTACAGTATTATGCTCATTGTCTTTTTGAGTAATTTAATTATTAATTATATTTTAGGCTTAGGAATGGAATATCCAGGAGGTAAAAATCAACATTTTCGACGCCTGATCTTCTTCGTTTTTCATCTATGCCAAAAAATTGCTGAAGCAGCACGGAATATTTGTAACGAATACACAGAAGGTGTCATAGCCAAGTCTACTGCACGAAATGGTCATGGTTGACCTCCATCCAAAGAAAACCATGACTGGGAGGGCAAGGTGTAATAGGAAATTCTCGAAAGGAATGTCACGGTCACCAAGGTGTGCAACATAGCCAAGCTACACCGCGTGAAACAGGCTATGCGACTGGAAAGACCCCATCGACAAGACAAAACCCTTCTCCTTCAGGACAACATTAGGCCCCATGTTGTACAAGTCATTATATCCGCACTCCAATAGCTAGAATGGAAGGTTTTTCAGCATCTAGCTTATTCTCTGGACCTTGCACCGACAGATTAACATCTTTTCCGCTCCCTGTCTAACCATATGAGGGACGTGACCTTCGACAGCAAAGAGGATCTTAAAAGCCAGATCTGGCGATTTTGGGGGGAGTGGCATCGACAAATCGGTCGAGAGGTAGGGAGGAGGACGTAAACATCAACCGGAATACACAATCTATTAATTCGTTGTTGTTACTAATGATTTTCTTTAAATAAAGATCTTTAATCAAAACGCAACGAACTTATTCCCCAACCCAATAATTATAGATAGAATTTCTACTTATAGCAAAAAGTGAGTTATATTTTTATGAATTCCTGGAGTTACTCGATGGGTCCACTTTATTCCAGTCCCCAGTCAGCATTGCTACCTCTTCTTTCTCACTTAACAACGTCAACCATTTTTTATCTCTTTCTTGTTTTCCAAACTCACTGGCCTCCTGTTTTCTCTTCTCAAATCAATGATTTGCAGCATCTACAGAGAATTTTCCTTACTTAATTTTCTTGGATGAATTATCGCTCATTGTTCTTGAGAGTATGAGCACGTAGAGAAAATATGAACTCGGAAGAAATTGTATTTTAAAAAAAATAATAAAGATAAAAAATGAAAAAAAGAAAGAAATCAGTTACGTGTCTCTAGACTGATTTTTTTTTCTCTGCTGAACTCCATTTTATCCCGTCGGGGGACAACAAATCGAACAATGAGAAAGAGCAGGAAGCTGAAGAGAGAAAAAGGTTTTCTCTTTCACTTACGAACTTATTCTCTTTGTTTCTTTTAGTATTTATTCACTAAGTGAAGCATATGGCTTTATCTATTTATTTTTATCTACGAAAGCAGATCAAAAAAATGAAGGCGACAAAACATTTTTTTATTGAAAAGAAGATTGCAAACGATAAAAATAAAAAACATTTTGATAGTTCCATAGAAAATGTATAGTTCCCCTGACATAGAAAAATGTATGCATAAAAATATGTTTCTTTCAGAAGAAAAATTTGATAGTTTATTCCGTTTTTTCTTTTATCTAACTAGGAAATATTTGACACTTAATTTTTGCTTAATTTGAAAATAAATAAATCGTCTGCACTTTTTATTTGCATTTTGTTTTTGATAATTTCATAAAAATGGATCCTTTCCATGGATTCCAATATCTTAATATTTTTATTCATTAGTATATTATAAATAAGTATATATTTCGTTTCATCCATTTAATAATTGTCTCAATATTTTTTGATCCTGAACGAAAACGTTTTTTAAAAATATTGTCGCATTGTAACGAAACAGTTCCGAGTCTGCATAGCTGAATCGTTATGACGATGGACTCATAGTCAGGTTATGATTGAAGTACAGTACTGATGGTATCAGGTAATCTCCAAACCCTGAAGGATGTGATGTCAAAGATGGACAGTTTCATTCCAATTGTCGGAGTGTGCTTGATGGGGAGAAAGACAACTATTGACTACCCCGAAAGGAATGTTAGTTTGACTTATCAGTCAATGTAAGATTGGACACTACTTATTCAGCAGTCGACCCCAACAAATCCTGTCGATGCTGCTACGTTCAGTGGTGGCTGTATACAAGAAGAAGAAGGACTCATAGTCAGGAGATCATGTGTTCGAGTCACAGTAGAAATAAAAATTGTTTAAGTATCCTTCCTTGATTTATTTTTCCTTCATTTTGTGTTCCAGAAGATTCCGGGCCTTTCATTTACCAGATAAGTGCTCTGGACTTTTCTTACTTTCTCCAGAAAGGTATTCTGGAAAGAAAAAGCTATTCTATTTCCCTACTCGTATAAAAGCCGAAGACCTCTCAGTCACAGTGTTCTTAGTTCAGAGTTCAGCTAATAAATGGATTTAAAATTCCTGTGTTTTATTGAGTTCTATCTGCGTGACAATATAAATATGAGCTCACATATTAAATGAGCAATATTTTTAAAAAATTACTTTTTTATTTCAAAGCCTAATTTATTTACTCTTAATTCTTCTTTATAAGAAGAAACCCCAAACTTTTTCTATTTAAATATTCCAAAAGAATGTAATATAAATACACAAACACGTGTGAAATGGTATATAAACACAGATTTAAAAAGCTGAATAAATATACTTTAAAATGAACTGAAGTAATGAAGAAAAGATCGCTTATAATGAACTGAAGAAAACAACTAAACTCAGAAATATTCTCTACTCAATTTATCAACAGAAAAGATTTTTAAAAAATCTGATACTAAAATTATTATAATCTAAAATTTAGCAGATTTACTTTTTTTTTTTTTTTTTAAAAAAAAGGATTAAATTAGATAAAAGAACAACGTAGATCAATACAGTAAAAATAACTTCTTTATCCAAATTTTTGAAGAAAGAAAATGTCGCTGGTTATTATTGTTATTTTAAATAATTTTAATTTTCAAATGCTTTATTTGATTATAAGTGATTTTATGCGAACATACAATTATAATAAAAAAAAGTTCGAATTTACCCATTTTTTCCCCTGATTTCTTTAGAATGGTAGGACGAATTGCCTCCTTACTTCAATTAGTTTATGTACTTTTTGATAATGTTTTCTTTCATTACATGCTGATATTTTTTATTAAATTCTATAAGACCTACAGAGTAGAAAATCGTACGCCAACAAAATTTTACATTAAAATTTGAAGGCAATATATTTTTTTTCCATTTAAAACGAAGTTAAAAGTGAGTATAGTAAATCATTTTAATTGCGCATATGCGAAAACACGGCAATTTTTTTTCATAATTTCAATGCCAAGCATAGAGGACCTCCTTGATCATTCTTTTTGAAGTCATTACATGAAAGTTTGAATTTTCATTTTAATTAAAATTTTAGGAAGTAACCAAAATAATATAGTTAGAGCTAAAGTAAAAGTAAATAAAAAAGCCTTTGGAAAAATCTGGATACTTAACAAAACATAATCGAACACCTCATGAAAAAGAAAAAATATTAAATAAGATAACTTTATTTTTAATTTTATTATCTCGAAGTGATTCTTTTTTTTAAGTACTACTAAAAATGTAATGACAATAAATAAATTTAATTATTTATTGAGATTTCTTTTATCTCATTCATACTATTAATAAAATTAGATTAATGTTTATCGCTCATTTATCTCCAGTGAATTGAATTATTAATAATAATGAAGATCCTACTCTATATAATAATAACTAAAAAACAAATTTAAAAAAAAACCAATTCTCATACAATGATGAATAACGGTTAACAAATAATTTTGCATCCAAATATATAAGCAAACTGATATATTACCTAACCAGAATAAAATTCATAATACGTTTTAAATTCAACTTTCATTCCCTTAAAGGTAATTACATTCATGTCCACAATATTTTGGAAATTTCAGTCTTTTAAATGCTTGTCTCGTTTGAAACAGATTCTTTTTTTACAAAAAAAGACTCTTTGGGTAGGTAAGGTAAAGTTTATTGACACACGAGCCGTTTGTGGCCATACTGAGCCAATCATGCGGTTTAAATTAAGACTTCATTAATATGAACCCAACCAATGAATCAGAAATTAATACGAATTGAAGAAATGGCAAGAAATATAAGAGGTGTAACAATCAGCTAATAAAATTTCAAAATTTCTCAATTGCAATAATAATAATAATAATTTTGAAACAAATTAAAATTGTGAGTTAATAATACAATTCCAAAATGAAGCTCTAAAAGACATTAAAAGGTTGAAAATGAGATAGATGCCAGTAAAAAGATGAATCGCTTTTAAAAAATGTAAAAATATTTGGGCGATATTTCTCACCCACCAAGTCAGTTAGACATTCGGATGATTTGAGACTCTTTGGAAAATAATTTTAAGTTAAGTAGCCTAAAGTTCTTTCTAAAAGATCAATAGAAATCGCATTATTACAAAAATGACTTACTTCATTGAGTCCAAAACAAACGAATCAGAATGGAAATATTTATCTCTATAATCCATTAGATATCAGGAAAGCCGAAACAATCGATGCCATTTTGTTTGTTTACATTATTTCCACTTTAGGTATGTATAGGTAGATAGTTATTTAGCTGCTAATCCCACATCGCTGTATTATTTCTACTCCACGGTCTTTGAGCGGCGTCATCGGTTGTCATGGCAACAAGGAGACGTATGTCACACTCTTTAAATCATCGCCATCTTTCCTCCTGATTTCAAACAGAATCAGTGGCTCTGCTATTCAACACACTGCGAATCAGTCCGGTTTTGTTTTTCGTCGGTTTTCTGACAATTCTTTTTTAAAAAAATAAATAAATGAACCTTTCTCAGTCAACGCCCAAACCCTCTCAAAACAGAAGCACACACCAAAAATCGATTCTGCGTTTGGTCTACATTTTTCGGAGTGCTATAAAAAGATCGGGTCTTATTTTTCTAGGACAATGAATGTGGAGATCTCTCTTCGGTCACGTGAGAGATTCGAAATGGGATGGGAAATCCTGTTCAATGCAGTCGGATTTTGAAAAAGGGAGTCAATCGATGTAGGAAAAAGCACTCATTTGTCAATAAATGCATTCAAGACTGTGATACGATCCTTTGATTTTAAATTAAGGTTTTAATAATGAATTAAAATAATTCACAACGGGAAAATAAATAGTAACAAAGGAAGGCTGGGGTTAAAATCTAAGGTCGAGATGAGATTTAGTATTACGATAATATGCGCACTGGCCAGACAGTTTCGTTATGCAAATATATCTATATTAATATATAAATGTACAAGTTTGGATGGATGGATGTTTGTGACTCCATCACGCCAGAACAGCTGAATGGAATGGGATGAAATTTAGCGCAAAGATAGATTACAGTCAGAAATAGACCAGAGACACTTTTTATTCCGGTTCATGGTGAGGTTCATTTTTTATTCATTGAAAACTAACTGTATCGCCAAAAAGTTGAGGCCGAATCCCGCCAAAGGTAAGTAAAGCTAGAGTTTTTTTTTTCCAACTTATACAATAAGGTTAGGCTTAGTATGATTTCGACCGATTATTTCAAGCGATTCTACTTGTACTTTTAGTGTTTGATGGACTTAAAATCAAATGTTGTCCATGAATCGATCTTTCGGATTCATTCTAAAGAACTTTTAAATGAAAACAAAACATAATAAAGCAAATAAAAAATTCTAATCTGTATTGCGTTACCTCAACTGGCGTAGGAAAGTCAGACATGCGCTTTACGCCAACTGGCGTTGAAAGTTCGAGCGCGTTTGTTGACAATTGTGTTGGCATTGAAATGAAAAGTTTAAAAATGATGTGTATCATACTGTTGTAGCTATCTCCTCGATTCATAAATAAAACGGATTTGACAGGACTTGATGTGCTGTTTTGTTTCATTTTAGGTATACATTGTAAATAAATTTTTACATTAGTTGTGGGTTTTTAGTATTAAATTGTTATATGTGGGTTTGTAGTTAAATGTTATATATTTTTCGTATATACTTATTAATTCATTTGTTCAATTTAAATAATCTGTAATACTTTAAAAAGTTTGTAATACTTTCGCCGTTTATAATGAACATTGAAGTCAACAGACAGTAGCGAAATCAGTAAAATGCAAGGATTTCCGTACTTTTTCTGTGAAGGTGAAAAATGCTAGCGAAAATCAATAAGTTTTTGATAAATGAAATAATTTTACTTTTAAATGGGATAAAAAATTTCTCTTATATAAAATATTTAACAGAATATAAATTTAGGAATAAATACAGTCAGTGGGGATCACTGGAAAAAAAAATTTGCCACTTAGAATATTGTGATTTTGTTACATGTATTTGCATATTTAAATTAATTGTAATTATTTAATAGAAAGTAACTTTAAAAAATTTGCAGACCTAAGTAGTAATTGAATTTTAATTTTTTAAAAATATAATACTTGTTTCTAGTTTAAAATGTATAGATCTTCAGATCGAATATTATCGAGACCCAGATTACCATATTTTTATTTGGTATAAACATTGCAGGACTGGATGAAGATTCAATAAGGTGTTGTTTCCTTTATCTAATCCTGATGGAAGGCTACGATAATCTGTCAAAACATGAAATAAAGGAATCCGACTACGTTTAAACACTGGTTATCGACTACACTGGTGAATTTTCAAAAATTCTTATTATTTCTGATATTTCAGACAGAACATACAATACAGTTCATTTTTTCTAAGAAAAAGAAGGCCTGACCTATCACCCAGGGTCACGCATTTTTCAACTAAAATTTGTCTTCCATTTTCTCAAAATTTGATTTTTCAGAAATAGTCTCCACCGTTAACATGGTATTTCAAAATCTAATAGAGGTACTTACATAAACATTTCAGCGTGTGTTTTAAATAATAGGGGCAATGAAAGGAACCCGAAGTTTTAGTGTTGGTTAAATACTTTTCCATTTATGGGCGTTTTTAAGTCGTAAATTTATGATAAAAATGCATATATACGTATGTTTTTACCCATTTCTTCTTTCCATATCAAGATTTTTCTGAGATTTTGGTTCATTTCATTCATCATTATATTGAACAACTTGTGTACAATGGAAAATAGGATGGCTGCTTTACCATTTTGTGTAGAGTGCTAGCCGTTTTGGTTAAATTTCACTAAAATTTACAACAAATTTATTCATTTCTTAAGATATATTATATTTTCAAACAATTGTTCTCGTATTTATAGTGTTTATTATTGACAATACATCTAAAAACCATAAATAGTAACTAAAAAAATAAAATTTTTCCTTCGAACGTAGTCAGATACCTTAATTTAGCAAACGGCATGAATATTTATTCCATAAATAGGGTTGAATCGAAATTGATAAGGATGCGAACAAAGAAAAAGAATTGTTTCGATTATTTTTTTCTTTCTTTGGATTTTTCTTTGTATGGATATTGCAAAATACTGGTTACTTTTTCCGATTGACCGGGCTTAGTGAGAAATCGTCACGTAATGTAAAATTCCGCCAAATTTCGCCAACGACTTTTATTTCGTTGATTGATTGATTGATTTCTCTTCTTTTTCTATTTTTCTTTTTGTCATTCGCTTTCCTTGGGGACTTGGCACGCGTTTAGTTCTAATTGGCGTGATCGGACAGTGGGAAAAAGTACCAAATACTGTTTTAAACGTTAAAAATACTCTGGCCAGGTGTTTCTCTTTAGCAGGAACCATTAGAAAATCTTTAAACCTCGGCGAAGCATTTACCATAGAGAAAAATCGATGCTTCTGGGTGAGAAAATAATTTACAAACCTATAAAAGCAAACTGAAATGGAAGGTTTTGGCGAAATTTCCGGCCATCCATCAACATCATGGGGCAGCTCTTTGCAAAGAAAGCAAAAGCAACTTTCAACCCTGATGCTTTTTTGAAAGATTTATTAAGCTTTTTAAGATTATTTTCGATTAAAGCAAAGTTTAGAAAGAAAGGCCAGGGAACAACATTTTGGTAATAGGAAAACCCCGCCACGAGTAGATCTGAAGTATTCGTTCCATTCTTTTCAAGGTATTTGAAAAGGAACAGAAACAATTTTAACATGATATTGTGTTTAAGCTCTTTCGTTTTCGCTGCACTATATATATATAGATAAAAACAGAAAAACATAGCCATA
>JAPMOQ010053175.1:457015-469514 GCA_026543055.1 Argiope trifasciata | reverse complement strand
ATGAATATATTTTTAATGTATTAACTTTTATAGAATTTTTATGAAATCAACACTTTTGTTAACACAGACTTTTATTTTCTAATATTAGGGATCGTAAAACAGTTTCATAATAAGTTTCGTAGAACAGGAGACAAATCTTTCAATGTTTGTTATTTAAGAATGAGTGAAGTGATATATCCGCACTGGGGGAAAGAGAAAATGTTTTTATCCAAACTGTTTTTAAACGCAAGGGAATTTATTTTGAACATATTATAAAAATTATTTTTTAAAAAAATTTCTAAAAATAAATTACATTGCATGAAGTAGATCCATCTGTGATGCCATAGTTCTGAGCTAACCGTTTAAAAACGTAAATGCAGTCAAAGACGTAAAAAAAAATAAAAAAATAAAAAAACCATCAAACCAATTTTTTAGTCCAGCAAGATGTTTTAATAATTTAATTTTAAAAACTTCAATTCATTTTATATGGTTAATAAAATTGATAACGTAAATAACCAAAGACTAACCCTCCCCCGCCAAAAAAAAGATTCGTAAACAACATCTTGGCATAAATATTATTTCGTGCAAAAGAGAATCACTACAATCTCTATAATTTCCTTCTTTTCTTATCTGGTTATTTTTAAATTCACACAATTTTATGTTTTTACATGTTATAAATGACCAATCTTCTTAAATTTAAAATTGGATATCAAGTGCTGAAATATTGACTGCATTATTCATTTTTTGCACATTTTTTCAGATTTTTACGAAGTATTTAACCAAGAATATGTGTTTCAAATTTTTAAAGGATCACTTTTATGAGGATGAAAGCGAGACAGAAAACTGTAGATTACATCAGTAAGATTTATATAAATATACTTATAGTTGATAGCATAATTTTCCAAACAGGATAGTGTCACAAAATCATTCAGATAATCAATCATCTACTAAATAGGCATAAAGTAGATGAAGCTAAGTTAAATAGAAAACTGAATGAAGAAAAATATATTCTTATGGATTTCCAAGATACGGGAATAAAGTAAAAAAATATTTATAAAAAACATACATGTATAAAGCAAAAATAAAGCACAGATAGGAACACACAAAAATTACAAGAAAAAGACACGAAAGGATAGAATTAGCATTCCGAAATGAATACAAAGCAATGAAGAAAATATATTCGTCATTAAATAATGGATGATGCATTATATAGACAAATATAACAGAGATATCAAAGATGTTTTAAAAAATAAGACTCAAGAATAGAAGAAATGTTCCAAAATGGATGCACACATGGATACAAAGCAATAAAGAACATCATTAAATTAATAAATAATACAAGATATATGACTGAGATATCAAATATGTTTTAGAAAACAAGGCTAGAAGAAAGATTTCAAAATGGATTCAAAGAAATAAAGTAAATATATTCATCATTGAATAACGGATGATGTATAATGTAAACAAGTATAGCAGAGATATTAAATATGTTTAAGAAAACAAGACTCAAACAAACGAATTAAATTATTTTCGCTCCAATTACGTCGAAAACAATCGCTTTGCTAAGAAACTGTTAACGGTAAATTGTTTTTTTTTTCCTCTAAGTTCCACGAAAGCGAGCTCTCTAAAGAAATCATTGAAAGAAAATTCCTATTCTGTGGAAATCAAATTTCATCTAAAAGAAAAAAAAGAAAAGCGAGGTGCAAATAAAGCGAAAGTAATCGAAAAGACAAGTTCGCCAGGTTGTTGTAAGCAGGTGATTGTAATTTCAAGAGCAGCTGCCCTCGGTGGCCGCCACGTTAATGAACCGCAGCTGAAGAACCCAAACACACTCACTCCCTGCCTTCGAACGAGATTAAAGCTCCTTTTTCGATCTTTTGTTGGAATAGCAAAAGATTTCGGATTCGTGCGGTGAAAAACGGGGGAGATTTCGTTTTCCCCATCCACTTCCCTTTCTTTCATTCTGTTTAGAACAGACTCGGAGATAAAATAGGGAGAAATGATTTTTTTTATCTCTTCCGATTTTCTTTGACTTAATTGAATTTTTTTCCCTCGGAAATTATGGAAAATAGCAAGATGGGGTAAAATAGTTCTAAAGTGTATGAAAAAGGAATCATTTTTTAAAAAATGTCTGCTTAGGTTAAATGTTTTTTTTAAATATTTCAATCCAAAATTAACATAAAAGGGAGGAACATCGTAATTTTGTGCATATTTAAAAAATATTAAGTAAAAAGAAATTTTCGAGGAAATTTTCGGTTTTTAAAAATGAGCATAGATGGATATCTCTATAAATAAAAATGAATGTTTGTCTGTATGTCTCTTGTGCGCTGCCGTACCGCTCATCCGATTGCGATGAAATTTTGACATCATATTGCTTGCACTTACGAGATGGTTAGAGGCATAGTACAATCATCCAAAGCATAAAAAATATTTTCAGATCTATTTACTTCCTCTATCAACTGTGGATTGACCACCAAATCACTCGCCAAGGGGACACAACAGATTCAGTAAAGATGCAAAATTCAAGCTAGACGTTCATATTTCGGAGCTATTGTACGAAAATGCAATGTAAGACTTTCTCTGAGGTAACAGTTTTGTTAGAGAGTGTGCGAGAAAGTTTGAGGGGAACCAATACTATAGGTTTCAAATTTTAAATGAACATTTATATAATTTTAGAGTATTTTTTTTGATAACTTCCAACAATAATATAGTACAAATAATTTCCCTCCATCTTAGTTTTCAAAAAAAATGTCTTTTCAACTACATTATAGATTTTATGGTATAAATATATTTTCTATGTTTAATCGATTTTAAAGGAAAGCATTTTAATCGCATTTTCTAACATTGAACTTGAGAATTCTGAACGAATATGAAATGAGTCACGAGATACAATGAATCGTTACTTTCATTACCATTCTGAAAGAACACCAAGATTTACAATTCCAAAAGAATACAGACATCTAATGCATAAAAATGCATATTTGTTTGTAGAACAGAATGAATTCTATTTATGCTTCTCCTTTATGTATCCTTCAATTTCAATGGGTGTATTGTTTGTCGATTAGAAAATAAATATCATTCCTGCTATCATTCCTAATTGAACAAGAAAACTATTTCAAATTCCAAACGATATTTCGAAGATTATTTCTTCTGCGGCAGCAGCTCGCCGGGTAACAGCTAGTGTATATATTTTCAATATAAAAAAATCCTGAAGTAACGTCAAGAAGCCACTCACAGATCATACTATGACGTTTTATGAAAATCCATCCATCAATTAATTAATTGGAAAAATAATTGACATTTGACTTCGCTACTATGCCATCGATACCAGATCGAACGTATATGTAGCGGCTCTCCAATGCGGAGCAATTTTTGTTCCTTTATTTATTTATTATTATTTTTTATTGTAAATTAACATTTTAAAAGGTGGTTGCAACACCCACTTTTGTTGTTTTTAAAGTTTTGATTGTTTCACGTATATTCAATTTGTTAAATAGTATAGTATTTTATTGTAAATAATGTTTGTTAAATTTGTATTTTTTAAAGTGGTGGCAACACCCACTTTTGTTATTGTTTATTTAAAGGTATAGGCATCATCATCTGTTATATTTAGAAAAAAAATATAAAAAGGAAGAATTTCTGTTATGGCTAAGAAGGTCTTTTTTTATCGTTTTTCACAGAACGCTCGTTATTTTCCCGCCAGTTAGGATGCGAGATGGAGTCTCGATTAATTATGGTAATGTCCTGGGCGAATGAGTTCGCACAACATATATGTCTCACGTTTTTACAAGAATGGAATACAAGAAATAAGAGCATGAAGAAAGGACAGAAGGCTTGAAAAAAGAACTCTGAATTCACAAGTATTATTAGAACTCTGAATTAAACATTATTTCAAACATTATTATTATTAATTATGACATTAATTATTAAACATTATTACAAACATTCTGACAACTCAGAAAAAAACACTATTACAACTCTGAATCCACTGAATTGGATGCTAATAGAACGCTTCCAACATGTATAGAGTTTGGAAGAACGTCTACGAAGTCCATCTTTAAGGACAAACAGCATCAATGTTATAAGAAATGCCACGGCTGGATTGTTAACCGATACATCAAGAGGGCATTGTTTATGAAAGGGAAGGAATAGAAGGAATTGGTATTTTACTAAATGGATATAGATGAGTTATTTCTTTAAAACTCACTTTAAAGAAACCCAATGACTCGAAACTCACATGGAATAAAATCGTTAGAGAAGAAGAGGAGCTATTTCCAATCAACGTCTAATCATCCTTTCTCAGACAAAGAGAAAATAACTAATTCCGAGCAATTCGACTTATGTTCTATGAAACATTCGGCATTTTGCGTAAATTTTAAGTCGTGAATTCTTTTAAGGTCCCCGACTACGTTCGATGGAAAATTTTGATTTTAAAAAAACAATTTATGATTATTAGATATATTGTCAATTATAAACACAATAAATACAAAAAAAATATTTGAAAATATTATATATTTTGCGAAATAGGACAATTTGTAGTAAATTTTAGTGAACCCAAATAGTCAACACTCTACTCAAAATTCTAATGCAGCAATCCTATTTTTCTTTGTACACAAATTATAGAATATAATCATGAATGAAATGAACCAAAATCTAAGAGGCATTTTGAGATGCAAAGAAATGAAGGATAAAAATATATGTATGTATCCCCTTTTCCATAAATTAACTACTTCATTTTTCTAAACACATCAATAAATGAAACAGTATTTCACTGACGATAAAACTTTTGGTTCATTTCATTGTTCACATCATTTAAAACTCACGCTTTCATTTTTATGTGAATACCACAATTAACTTTTCAGATATCATGTTAGCGGAGGAGAATTTTTATGAAAATTAGAATTGAAGACAAATTTTAGCTGAAAAATATTTTTTGCTTAAAATTCTCCTAAATGATAGGCCAGGCCTTCCTTTTCCTAGAAAAAATAAGCTGTTTTGGAAAGAGGAAATTCTGAATAACAAGAAGCAACAATTAAAAAAAAACTCCAATGGGGTCGAAAACCATTATTTTTAACGAAGTCGGATACCAGCGAATAAATCATCAATGCACCTATTTCAATTCCCTGTCATAACACACTCCACAAGACAGTGACAATTAGTGACCAAAGCATAAGTTTGTCTCTACAAAGATCTATACAAAAACTACCTTTTTAAAAAACTGGCTTTCGAATTCCATATTTCTAAAAATAGGTTTAAACCGGTTTTAGTTATTTTAAAAAAACTATAATATATCAACTAAACGATGGATACCTTTTGCCCTTCTTTTGAAAAAAAAATATTATCTGAAATTGAGAATACTCGTTTACTAGCGACTGGACTTGCTTTTATAGTTTTCATTGTAAAAAAAATAGTTTTTGATCTTTTATGCGTTGACTCAGAAAATGAAAATTCTGTGTCTTTGGATTTGTAAGGTTTTTTTTCAAGAAACTTATGAATTGATATTTCCGCGGCTTCTTTTAACAAAAGCATTACTCTGGTGAGTAGATTCTTCGATTTTTTTATTCATCAGAATCGGTTTTCACATAAGAATTATGAAATATTCTACACCTGAACCACCTATTCCAGATAACTATTTCAATTTTTGAATCGAAAGAAAGTACACTAGATATCTTCGCTGAACTAGAAATGCTTTGTCGACTTTGCGCATAGAGCAAAACCGCCTACAATTCCACATTTCTTTATTTGAATTCGTTCTTCTAAAGCAGATAATAATTTCCCACTTATTTCCTTGCTAATGTTTGTGAAAATTCCTTTAACAGAAATTTAAATATAACTTCACTTGATAAACTCACACCTCGTTGCCTGAAGCTCTCAGTTTATAGACAAATCGATCCCAACAGATTAAATTCGATTTTCTAAAATTTAATTTTTTTTTTGAAGAATTGGAGTATCCAAGAATTCCTGAAAAAAAGGTTTTATTTTTTTTACTTAATAAAAAACTGTTTTTGAATTGACAATTTCTTAAACCGGGGTTTAAAAACCGTAAAACCCTAGTGACTACTGTATATTTGAAATTAAATTCTCCTGTATAATTGTTGACGTCCTTAAAAATTTCACTTCTTCTTAAAAATCTGTTTCTATATTTGAAAACACTTTCGAAGCTGAGTTAGTATTTACAGTTATTTAGTCATGAATATTAAAAGTACAGAGTTGAAAAAGTAATAGTAGAAAATGTGTTATAACACACCGGATCTTTTGTTTTTCGGAACGATTTTAAGGTATCCAACTACGATCGATGGAAATTTTTTGAAAAATTTGATTTTTAAAAACTATTTGAAACTATGGTATTCAAATGTGTTGTCGGGTATAATATAAAATACTATAAACACAATATAATTATTTGAAAATATAATATATTTTGAAAAATAGGAAAATTGGCAGTAAATTTTAATGAAAGTTTTTTTAATGAACCAAAACTGTTAACACACTACGCGGAATGTGAAAGCAGCAATTCTATTTTTCCTGCCACACAAGTTAGAGAATATAATGATGAATGAAATGATCCAAAATCTCAAAAACATTAGAGATGCAAAGAAGTGATGGGTAAAAATATACGTATATATGCATTTTTCTGTAAATTTAAACTGAATTTTTCTAGAAACACTTATAAATGAAGAAGAATTTCACCAATAACATAATAATAGTTCATTTCATTGTCCAAATCATTTAAAACATACGCTGGAATTTTTACGTAAATACCTTTATTAAATTTTGAGATATCGTGTTAATTGTGGAAAATGTTATCAAAATTAACGTTTTGAGAAAATGGAATCTAAAGACAAATTTTAGCTTTAAAAAAATGATCCTGGGTGATAGATCGGGCCTTCCTTTCCTTAAAAAAGATCAACTGTTTCAGGAAGAGAAAATTCTGAATCGCAATAAATAACAATTGAGAAAATACGCCACTGTTGTCGATAACCTGCGTTTTTTACGTCGTCGGATATCTTAAACAACAATAGCACAAAAATTCAAAGAAAATGCATTCAGCTTGTATATTTGAGATATCATGATAAAAATTCATGAAAGCTGACAGACTTAGTTATATAAATTTGCTAAGATTAGCTGAGACAACGACATATTTTATAGATATAGCATGTTCTAGTTGTGAATTATCATGCTTGTGTACATAGAAACAAAGAGATAAACTAAATTCAAAAAACATTTTAATGAAGTTGAAAACTTTATTAAGCCAGACGTGCAGTAAACGAGAGATCTCTCAGATGCTTTTGCCTTCATTTTTACATGCAACAATTTGATCCTTTCGAAGGTATGCATCTAAGCATCCTGAAATTTAAGCACCCGTTTTTATAAGGTATCTGACTTCGTTAAAGACGCTGGTTATCATTCAAATTAGGGTTTTTAGATGTATTGTCAATTATAATACAAAATACTATAAATAAAACAAAATTATTTGAAAATATCCTATTTTTCAAGTTTTCCTATTGGTAAAATTTGTTTCACATCCTAATGAAATTTAATCATATTCCTTAACACACTACATAAAATTTTAAAGTAGCAACACTATTTTTCTTTGTACACAAGTTATAAAATACAATGATGAAGGAAATGAACCAAAATCCAAGAAATATTTTAAAATCCAAGTAAGTTATGAGTGAAAATACACCTATATATGCTTTTTTTTCCCGTAAATTTACGACAATTTCTCGAAAAACACCTATAGCAGAAAACGTATTTGACCAACAATCAGACTTTTAGTTCCTTTCATTGCCCATATTATTTAAAACACAGGCTGAAAAGTTTAAGTAATTACCTCTATTGGTTTTCGAACCACATGTTAACAGTGGAGAAGTTTTATAAACGGTAAAGTTTTGAGAAAATGGAAGACATATTTTAGCTGAAAAATATGTTTTGCTTAAAATTTCCCAGGATGATAAGCCTTTCTTTTCCTAAAAAAGATAAACTGTTTTGGATGGTGGATAGTCTGAATCCAAAGATATAGCAATGAAAATATCTCCAATGTCGTCGATAACCTGTGTTTTTAACGGAGTCGGATACCTTAAGGTACAAATGGTTTAATACATATCCCTTTCATTCAGGATCCGAACAGCTAATTAGTAAACTTTTATTAATAGAACTGCTTGTATTAAATGGTCTTAATGAAGTAAATACTATGAGGAGTCAATAGAGGCCTTAAGATTCACACAGTGATGAATTTTTTTAATTGTTATTTCTTGTAGATCAGAATTTTCTCTTCCAAAACAGTTGATCTTTTCTAGGAAAAGGAAGACCTCTGACCAAGAATCACAGATTTTTTAACTGAAATTTGCCTTTCACTTCAGTTTTCTCAAAACTTTAATGTTCATAAAAATTCTCCACCGTTCACATGATTTTTTCCTTAGTGACTAAAACTTATAAATTCATTTTTAAAAATTCCGGTCATATTTTACTATTATTACATTTCTCTAATAAGTTTTTTATAGAAATATAAAAAATGAAAAAATATTTTAAAATGCTTGAAAAAAAACAGATAGATATTTAAAAATATATTATTATTATCCGCTACTCTTCTTAATTCCTTCTATGCAGTTTGTATTTCTTTTCCAGTTATCGAATTCATATTCTTTCCATACATTATGTTGCCATTGTAATAAATATTTCAAGAAGAAAAGAGATACCCACTGGGGTATTTCGAAGAAAATGATAAGATAGATTTGATTTTCTTTATTCATATTATGTACTGAATTCTGTAATCCTTTAGATAGCAGATTGTGTCATAAATCACATATGATTATTTTGATGGTGTATGCTCAGATTTATTTATCAAAAATAGTTGGTCAATGATATATATATATATATATATTGTACTATATGTATATATAAAATATTATATAGTACAAATATATATACAAATATATATATATATATATATTTGTACTAGAATATTTTTGGTCTTAATGAAAAAAAAAACGCTAACATTTAATTGAAATATAAAAACCCCAGGTTTGGTCTCCCTAAAAGGTTCTCGCCTAATCTGTCATAAAGTTGTTACCTCTGAGAATGACTTGCATGACATTTGCGCCATATAGCTACAAATTATTAAACTTTAAATTGGATTTAGCATAGCTAATGAATTTATTGTGTCTCCTTGACAAGTTATTTGGAGATAAATCCTGAATGTGGTTAAGATTAAAAACTTTTTTTAAAACTTTTTATATATTTGTACGATTTTTATAGCCATCTCATAGATATAAGTAACAAGCAGACCAAGTTTCATCGCCATTGGACGAATGATTTAGGATGGCATAAGAGACATACAGACAAACATTCATTTTTATTTATAGAGATAAATGGGAAAATATTTGAAAAAGCACTGAAGTATGTTCTATCCAATAGACAAAAATATGAGTACTGTAAACCTTTTATTCCATGTATTTATGCAAAGCAGTAAACAGCCGTGTGTTTTGTATATTAACAGATTTATTCAGCAACAAGTAGAATATAAGAAAGTACTATCGACAGTTATTTTACTTTTACTTTTATTGCAAGCAAGTTTGTAAGAGCTGGAATACAATAGTCTATTTAGAATTGTATTCATTTTTTTCAGAACGACATTTATTCTTATAACAATCGCATGCGTAAGTACGAAACATAAATCGTCATTTATGATAAACACGATCTCCAAAGAGTTCTCCAGATAAAAGCGGAATTGACATGCGGAAAAATATGATCGCGTGTTTTCAATAGTTTTCGAATATTGTTCAACGAATTGTACCCGTCCACCTATGGCGGTCGGAACAGGGAACGTAAAAAGTTTTGACAAGCCATGAAAAATTCATGCCGGCTTCATGCATATTGCATGCGCCTCTTAAAGAGATTTTTCCAGTTGCAGCAAGCAAACAAAATTTCCACCCCAAATCCGTTGTTCATGCTTCTTTATATTATGTAACAATGACAGCAACTGAATGTTAATCTAATGTTTAAGATTTCAAGAAGGAAGAGTTTTTTCTTTTTATATATCCGAGTCTAAATGTTTTCGAGACAAAAGTTTTGCAGTCGATGAGAAAGTAAAATAAGATTGATAAAGGATTTATTTTATTGGTTTGATTTTTTTAAGATTGTGCTTTAAAATGTTAAAATCTATAATAGTAACGATAAAAGTTGAAATAGTTAGCTACGAGTTTTTAAGAAAAATATTATTCTATGAATTTTATGATGTAAGAAAACCCTAGAAGATTATTTATTTTTTGAAGTTAAACTTCAAAATTCCAGTTTTTGCTCAGTAGGTCATTAAAATATGTTTAAACTCATTTCAGTGAGAAAAAAACCCTATTACATTAATTATTATTTAATTAATATTTAATGAGCACATTTTTTGAAACATATTTTTAATTCTAATTTGTACAAACACACCATTCTTGTTGGAAATGATGTCTATTATGAGTCTTCCTGTTGCATCCATCAAGTTGTAAAAATATAGAGTTTTTTTTCCCAACAATTTTTCCATCAGCCATGAATTGAAAAAGCGAGATTTTTTCTGTTATCTTAAATTTAAATAGCTATTAAAATTTATTTCTATAAATATAAACTTGATGGAGGCACAAAACATCCATTGTTTCTTACAGACTCTTTTGATGCATAAATATTTGTATTTGGATAATTTCTTATTGAGTTATGATTGTTTGAATGAAGCAACTTAGTGGGATAATATCATTTTTCATAAAATGTGTTTGAAAAAACCTGAAACTAGTGTTTCTAGAGAAAATACCTCAAGAAAAATCCTTATAACTTGAGAAATATTTCAAAATTTTATGACATCGTGGCACCGATTGAAAGCTAAAGGGTTTTTGGCACAGATAATTATAATAAATAATTTTTTGATTAGTCAACATACAGATAACATTTTGGAGGAATAAAAAGAAGCATTTGATATTTTGAATGATTTTCGAAGTTTCCAGAATGTACGTACGATTTAAAACAACTAAAGACTGTTTTGCTCTACAAAATTTCAAAATATTTGTAATACATATAATCTAACTATTGCAGACCCTTCTAATACGATTGATGAAACTATCTCTCTCTTACAGCAAGAAAAAAGAATATTCGAAATATTGAAAGATTTTTGCCGTTTCATGTGTGTACGTACATCTTAAAACTGTTTAGTGGGCTTGGTATATACTTCCACAGATATGAATCAAAAACCAGAGCAACCTATTCAGTCCCCCAATCTCTCTAGCGCATTCGTTTATTTCCTCACCTCTGTGACTACCCCTCCAATCAGATTCTTTTGCTTGGAGATCTTCATTTGGGATCTGAAAGGAAATGCCTGCTGACAGAAACAATAATGTTTTCTTTCAAATGTGTCCGCAGAGGGCCGAAGCTGTCACAGTTATTGGTCTCGGAGGAAACAACGGATAACAAGTTTCGAGAGGAGACACCTCGGATAACGAAGTTCCACCCTTCAAAGGCGAAGATGGCTTTCTCGGATGTCACAGTGGGTCCACAATAACGAAGTTATTGCTGGATATTGTTTTTTTTATTCTTTAATCTAAAGATAACAGTATTACAGCTTAATATTGGAATTGATGGCAAATTCAAATGCATACATGAAGATAGATATCAGGCTCGTTTCTGCGGTTTTGAAATAAGTCAAATTGAAATGCGTACATGAGGATTGATATCAAGTTCGTTTCTTTGCATATGACATAGGTCAATCTAAAATGCATGCATGAAGATTGATATCAGGTTCGTTTCTTTGCAAACGAAATGGGACAAATTAAAATGCATACATGATGCAAAATGCATGCATATCAGGTTCGTTTCTTCACATATGAAATGGTTTATTCTGGAATAGGTTCCTTTTTTTATAATAACAGAATATTTAAAAGTATTTAAGGTATCCGAACACTTTCGGAACACTTTTTTTTATAAAGAAAAACTTGATATAGACATAGTTTAACCATATTTCTGAGTTTAAGACTATTCAAAATTAGTAATAGGTGTCAGTATTGGAAACACACTTTAACACTTTTTGAAAATTGACATTTAATAGCTTAAATTTAGGCTACTTCTTATAAAATTTCAAATTGCCTACACAAAAAAACTACCATTCTCATACGAATAAAACTTACACCAAAATTAACTGCATAGTTTTCTCTAGGGAATGAGCAACAATCAAATGGTTATAATAATAGATAAAAATGTTACAACCAGCCGAAGATTGATCATGAAATTTTTAGTAAATTTATGATATCATTTTTCAAGCAATTGGCTGTAAATTAAAAACTGTTCACTCTATCTAAATTCTTTTACTTCATTTCCTAGAAAATTCCATAGCAATATAATAATTATATTTTTTTGAAGTGAACAGCAAATGAGTAAAAATCACCTTTGAGAAAAATGCATACGATTAATTTATATACAGCTAACTTCATTCGTAAATTAGACCTGAACTGAAAACCTATCAACTCAGATTCAAAATGGCAACATTCATCAACAACTT
>JAPMOQ010053175.1:432677-456615 GCA_026543055.1 Argiope trifasciata | reverse complement strand
TATATATATATATATATCTGCTTTTATCAGTATTTCATAATTATTACGTAAGCGTCTTTGAAAGAAGAAGCATTTTTAAAAGATTGATATCCTTCTACAGGTATTACGTTTTTGGTTTGAGGTTTTTGAAACCTCAAAATGCGTAGGCAACAAAATTTAATTGCTTTTGTGGCATCAGCTTTTCACTTTTAAGTTTGTAAGGAAATATTAATAAGAAAATCCTGCAGAAGGTTGTCGCATTTGGAAATTTATCCCACCTAAAGTTCCAACTTGATTTCCAATTTTTTTTATTATTATTTTGCACGCACTAAATTGCTGATCAATATAATCAAATTATTTTGTTAAAAAATCATTTAAAAATAGAAATTTAATTTGTAATTCAAAAGTTTAAGTCAATGGCAAAGCTGTTACATTTATTTTATTATTTTTATCCCAAAAGTTTGTCGAACTCTGAACGAGGCCAATGTCTTTTCTGATTGTATTATAAATATATTTCTTCACAAGAGATATCTATTTAAATCATATACGACATTAATAAATTATCATTTGATTTGTCACTTCTTATGGGGAGGGCTTTCAGAAGCATTCAAAATCCTGTGAACATCTAACTCACAAAAATATCAATGCCACTTGTAAATTATTATTCAAATGTGATGCACTTTTACGTTTCGAAATGATGTTCAGAGAAAAGAAAGGCCTTGACCAATTTTCGACTCATAGAATCCTTTCCAAAAATGACTCTGAAGGCTGAGTTATTTTCGTGTTTCTTCCGAAATACAAAATGCAGTTCAAAAGATGCAGGTAAAAATCATTGCTTTCGACGTGATTGTATTCGGAAAATACGCCCGTGATTAAATGAAATCAAATACGTGGGAAATTTTTATCATGCAAAAAATAATACAGAATTTCGCCATTAAGGTGTATTTGAAACTTCGAAAATCGTTCAAAATATTAAATATTTTTTATTGCTTCAATATGTTCTCAGACCCGTCTTGTATGACCAATTCTTAAACGGGTAAAAATGGCATCTAATTTTCTGCAAAGTAAACTGAGCCGAAATTCGATGAAATATTTGATAGAATGAAGCTTGTTTGCCTCTTTACTGTCCCATTCCATTCACCATTCCAAATTTAGAATGATTTTTGCATATGTCTTGATGTCGTTAAAAGGAGCAGAATTATTTATGAGACTGGTAGCTGATTTTACTGCCTAATTTCAGCCAATTTATCACCAAAAATACCTACTTGTGAGGGAACCCAGCAGAATAGGAGTGAATAACCTTTACATGTAAGACTATCCTGCAATCCGTGAATTTTAAAAGTTAAAGACTTTCTGTATTCTGCAATTCTCCGTTTTGGTAAATAGGCCCATCATTAGTGAAAGTCACCCAGTAAGGAAACCTGAAATATTTCTAATCAAAAAGAAATTTATTTTATGATTTATAAATCCTACGCATACCGATATTAATCAGCCATAAATGACTGCTTCTTTAAAAACATGCTAAAAACGCACATGACATTTTCCTTCCGAAGAATTATGCGTCCCTTTTCTTTTAATGCATTAGATCAAGATATATGATTTCAACAAATCCCTATAAAAGCGACGAGTCATCGGAAAAATCCCTATTTCCATGTCCTCACGCCATCCATTAGGGAGACGCTGCCTATTAATCAGCTAACAAAACAAACCGAATGATTCGTAGGGGGAATCAGGTCAGGGAAAAAATTTCTAATTCTTAAATGGATTAGGATCTCGACTCTGAATCTTAAGCAACGGCGGCAAAGAGTACGTTAACGGGCTCACGTCTAATGGAAACAAATGGGCTCCTTAAGCTTTTCAGGGGGTAATAGAAATGAAAATTTATTGACTTAAATTTATTCTTGTGCGCAATTTCCGCGCTGGGATGTTTAAGGAAAAGGGAATTTTCTTCGATAAATACTTAATTATAGAAAGGATGCTTGGATGTTTCGAAATGAAGTGAGAGTTCCACGCTTGTTGGATTTGGGGAAATTTCGGGTTATTTCGTAAAGGGATTTTTCACATAAAAAGCTAGCTTCAAAAGATAATGTATGAGAAATGGTTTTGAAGGCTATGAGCAATTTCTTTGAATCCTTATTATGACAGGGATAATAAGAGTTTAGCTCAGGGGAAATGTTTTTAAAAATATACCTATTTGTATTTTAATAAGTTCTATTCATTTTCCTGCAATTTTCTTCTGATAAATGACCCCAATCTTTATCAAATGTAATTTATTTTCTGAAAAAAAAAATTCTGAAGTTAAAAGCAAAGTTTCCAAAAACAATCCTGAAAATGTTTAAAGAATAGTTTTCAAATTTTCAAAATTTAACCACTTGTCTCTTGGTATATCACATTTTGATGCAAAATAAAGGGGAAATCAAATTACAAAAAAAAAAAAATTGATAAAAAGTAAAATTCAATGATTTACAATATTTATAAAAGTGGTTTATTATGAAAGACTAAAAATGTTTCTTTATTTTAGTGTGTTAAGAAAAATTTCATAATAATATTCATATTATTATTTAAAAAATTTATTTGCCTGAACATGGAATTTAGTTTTAAGTTTTGCTTCCAAAAGGGTTCAGATGATGTAATATGATATTTTACTTCATTTCAATTAATAAATGCTGCTCTGAAAAATAAAAGGGATTCTACTTTTTTTGCATTTTTTTTTTATCCTAAAAAATCCTGTTCTGTAAAATATTCTTGGCACTGGGACTTAAAAAACGTTTGTAGTTAATACTACCAACTCAACTTAGCAAAGTTATGGAGTTTCAGATATTATTATGCTAGAGATGGTGAAGCATTGGCGTACGTGCCATCGATGGCACGTGGCACAATATTTTGGGCATGCTGCCTATCAAAACGGCTTGCATGTGAATTCTTTTGATAAAGAGAATTTCTCCCAATAGATTGGTTTGAAAATGAAGAATTCAGAATGCAACGAATGGATTTCCAATCAAGTTCAATATGGATTCAAAAATCTGTTGAAACAGGGAAAAAGTTGGAATGGATTAAAACAGAAAGGTTAACAAGCAGTATGAGTAAGAAATGTCAGTAACGAAATTTAGGAAACAGGAAATTCGATTTTAAACATTTAACTGTTTGATGAAGCTTGATGACGCTATTTGAAGCATATTTTCATCTATGCCAGCGATTCATTCTTTTCAGAGATGATGAACAGTATAAATACTTCCTTAGAAAAATTTTGACTGATAATTCCGATTCAGCATTCATTTTGCTATAAATAACATCGCAAGGCCTTATCAAATGGTTGAAATATCGTCCGTACTTTCCGTCATCAAACGACAACGAAAGTGACGTCACTTAAAAGTTTCCCACTATTGGTTTAATTTTGTTTGCAAACAATATTTCCGTCACTATGGTCGGCATTTTCAGGCTGGTTAAAAAAAGTGGACGGTGACGAAAACCTTTATTGGCCAGTTCTTGAGGCTTAAAATGGAAAGTTGCTGACGATATTTCGCCGTGTGATAAGGCCTTTACAATCTTAATCTAATTTGTTATATATATATATATATATATATATATATATATATATATATATATATATGGGGGGGGTGTTAAAATTAAATACTACCATACTCATACGAAATTATGTTTACGAAAAATTCGATTTCCTGGAGTTTTAAATAAAAAAACTATTTAAAAATTCAAATTTAGACTTTAACATCCGTTTGCAGCAGTGACATAACTCTTATCTTCTCCTTTGGATACTAGATGACCATGCCTGATAGGCTATCCCATAATGCATTGAGCATTGCGAGTGTCATCAGAATGGGATGGGATGCCGTACTGCGCGCGTGAATGTCTTGTCTCTGTATTTGTTCCGAGTGTGAATGTGGCGATTGAAATGTTCCTGAAAACATAAGTCCTGTTGCTTCCCGCCCAGATCATAATAATCTACATTCCACCACAAATTTATGTTGTGATGACTATATAAATAATATCCTATTAGAAAAAAAATGGAACCGTATTTTAATATGACCAAAATGATACAATGATATTATTGTTTGCTTTGTTCATGACGCAAAAACTGTCAAAATATTTCTTAATGAAAACAATTAAACATAAAACTACAAAATGTGGAGAATAGTTGCTTTTTATGCAATAACTTTCAATACAGAACAATTTAAAAATGAATGCTCCATTAAAACTGTACCAATTCAGCGTACATTCTTCTAAAAGTAGCATCTTACAATCCTAGTATCAACCGGATTACATAACAAGTAGCCAAACGTAAATTAAGTGACATAGAATCAGACTATTGTTACTTTCATTTGAATTGCAGGTATAACAAAAACATCTACTACCATGCAGAGAAAAATATATTCTTGTAGTAAATAGAGATTTGAATTATTAGCATTTAGTTTTATTATCTTCCCAATGATCGCATGCCTAAATTATTTGACGGCACGTCTGTACCTCACTGGACATTTCTTTAGAAAAAAATTCCAAGTCGGTCCATATATGCTCACCATACCTGTGCCAGGGCAATCAATACTATTATAGCTTTTAGTCATATTATTTTCTTTAAAATGAGCATCGATATGGTATCATATGGCGTTTATTTATAAAATTCAAATTTTCATAACTCACTCGGTTTCAGTAGAAAAGAGTGGGCATTTTTTAAATTTAAAATGTTAATAAATATGTTTAAAATGTTGATATATATTACTAAATACGTAGCAAAATATTTACTGAATCGGTATAGTAATTGTAAATTCCTATCCCAAACTATATAAAAAAGGTTTCCTTTATTTCATTTGGGCTATTTTTATTATTAGACGCGTAAGCTTAATATTAAGTATTTAAAAATTAGGTTTAAGTTCACGATTAGAGAGTTTATCCTATATATATATATATATATATATATATATATATATACAAGGTGGCCAGAAATAAAACACCCCTACTCTGACCTCCATGGATATCGAACTACTCAGTGTAAAGGCTCAAAATTTTGTACACATACTATTCAAAATATGGGGAAACGGATTTCACGAAAAAAAAATTAGTTCCTGAAATCACCGATAGGTGGCGCTGCACAACTGGAACTATGATCAAAAGACACAAATAATAATAAAAATTTAAATGTTTATGCGGAATGGAATGCTTCCATGCTTCCTTTTTAATTTTTCTGCCCCTTATGGAAAATAAAAATAGTAAAGAAGCTAGAACTCCCGTTGTAACTGCAATTTCATACTGTAACCAGAAAAATTTGCATAAAGCATGGTTAGAAGCCATGTTCTGGGTATAAAAGAAGTTAAAAGGTGGGGAATGTCATTCTTATTAGTGATGCCAGAACGCGCTTTGCTTGTGAAGTTGTTTTACGAGAATAAAGGAAATGCTCCAGCAGCACTTCGAGAGTTTCGCCGACTTAAGGATTTGCGTAAGGGACCATTGCTTCCACAAGCTCTCAGGAGAATGATCGCTCGATTCGAGGAAACTGGACATCTTGGAGTTCAGCCTGGTCGAGGACGCAAACCGGTTCGTTCAGATGTCGTTGAAGATGTTGCCACCGGTATTGTTGAACAGTCAATGGATAATGTTTTAGGCTGCAGTAGTGCACGTGCAGTGTCACGACACTTGGGTGTTCCCTATAGCACAGTGTGGAACGTACTCAGAAAAATGGTGCATTGTTTCCCGTACAAAATCCGCCCTAATCAACAATTGCTGGCCACAGACAGGGAGATGCGACTGACCTTTGCATTGACATTTCTTGCTAGAGTTGAAGTGGATGCATCGTGGCCGTGGCAGATTCTGTGGAGCGATGAGGCCCATTTCCACCTCAGTGGAACAGTGAACACCCATAACTGTCGCATATGGGACACGACAACCCCCCGTACCTTCCAAGAGATTCCACTCCACTCACCGAAAGTTACAGTCTGGTGTGGATTCACAGCCACATTCATCCTTGGACCGTTCTTTTTCGAAGAGGCTACTTCCAATGGCCTTGAGACATGTACCGTGACGGCCAACAGGTACAAAAGGATGCTCGAAACATTTGTTGTACCCCATTTGCAGCAGCGCCAATGCCTTGACACCATTACTTTTATGCAAGATGGAGCACCTCCACACATTGGACTCCCTGTGCAACAGTTTCTTCGCCAACATTTCACCACTGACAGAATAATCAGTCGCGCGTTTCCGACAACTTGGCCATCTCGTTCACCGGATCTTAATCCGTGTGATTTTTGGCTTTGGGGACACTTAAAAAACCTTGTTTATCGAGAACGTCTGATAACCTTGGCAGATTTGAAAGAGAGTATCAGTCTGCATGTGAGAAGCATCTCAGATGACCAGTTACGATCCGCAGTTGAACAAGCTGTCCACAGACTTCACATTTTACATCTTCAGGAAGGGAACCATATTGAGCAGCATTCCCTGCATCGATAACGTCCTTGTTTCATGTATGCTTGGTACTTTCAAATAAAACGTGTTTTTGTGTCTTTTCAGCATACGTCCAGTGGTACAGCGCCACCTATCGGTGATTTCTGGAACTAAATTTTTTTTTCGTGAAATCCGTTTCCCCATTTTTTGAATAGTATGTCCACAAATTTTCAAGCCTTTACACTGAGTAGTTCGATATCCAGGGAGGTCAGAGTAGGGGTGTTTTATTTCTGGCCACCCGGTATATATATATATATATATATATATATATATATATATATATATATCATCACATCGACAGTCTGTCGTCGTCACGTGGTCACAAAGTCATCTATGTGGAGAGTACTAAAACTGGGAGCATTGGTGATCGTTTTCTGATTCAAGTCTAAATCACGATATGTAGTTGAGTTAATGAAAATGCATGAATGAAATGTCCACCCCATAAAAAGGGTTGGGACGCGTGAATGCCACTGAAAAAATCGAGACGCAATCTATCAGCTTAAATCGTGGTCTACGTCACAGCTGGCTCGGCAATGGCAAGCGCCATAAGAAACAACGACAACACATTCCATCATTCATAAAAAACTCTATTCCTATTAATTAAATTTTTTAAAGCATTTATGGTTGAATGTTTGTCGTAAAGCTGCATACCTAATTACTCACTGAAAACAAGGGAGAATTCAAACGAAACTCAGTGACAGTCATATTTGAACGGTAGATTGATCCGCTAATTCTTCTTTTGTGAAATCTAATTTATCAAACTTTTTTAAAAATAAATCATTTTCCATTTTTTTCCTCTTGCATTTAGAAGACGTGATTAACACGTTCTATTTGCATTGACTTAGGGGGAGGGGGCGAAGTGGGGGGTCTACAAGAAGAAAACTACATTTTTATGGAAATTTTCTTTCCACTCCATACCCTGAGATGCCTTTTCAAAGGAAGGAGGGAAATCGGTAGCTTTTGAGATGTTCTTTTGTGAGAGGAAATAAATGGCGGGAAAACCTTGAATAAGAATTTTTGAAATGAATGTTTTGAGCCTACTTTTACTTGTTTCCGATTTGATTAATCTATTAACTGGAAAGACAAATGATCGTATCCAATTTTGCCTGCACTATTCGCTCCGAAAAATTCACTTTCTCGTTTTATTTTATTATTATTATTTTTTATTTTTTTGTCGAAGTGTACTTAAATTTTGAATTGAGTAATTATAAAAAAAGGTAAGTAAAAAAGGGAAATGATTTATGTCCTTACTTTTAATGAAAACATGAATAAATGAAACACGTTTATTTTCTTGTTTTGAAAATAAAATTTCCTTTTTTAGAAGCCAAAAAAGAATTTAAAATTTTAGGATAAGAATTATTTATAGGTTAGAAACTATGAATAATTATTAATTAAAACAAATAAAACAATAATTAAAACTTAATGAAATATTATATATATGAAATAAAATAATTAATTCATGATAAAAATTTATATATATTAAATAAAATTATAAATAAAATAATTAAAACATAAAACAAATTAAATAATAATTAAAACAAATTTTATTGTATTTCTTTGGACATATTTTACTATGCCTCAGTGTTTTACGTATATTAAATGAAGTTATATTAAGTACTAGTCGCTTTTGGCGAGCAGCCGGTGTGCAATGTATAAATCTATCTGTAAAACTTTCCATCAAATACTCTGTATAACTTTGATCTCTTAAGGTATCCGACTACGTTAGAAGAAAAAATTTTGAAAATCCAATTTTTAAAAAATTATTTATGATTTTTAGATGTATTGTCAGTTATAACTCTTAAATATAAAAAAATATTTGAAAATAAAACATATTTTGAGAAATAGGAAAATTTGTAGTAAATTTTGATGAAATTTAACCAAAACGGTTAACGTTGTACACGAAATTATAATGCAGCAATCCTAGTTTTTTTTACATACAAATTATAGATTATAATGAAGAATAAAATGAACCAAAATCTGAAAGAATATTTTGGATTACAAAGAAGTGATATACGCATAAAAATATACGCATATATGCATTTTTTCCACCAATTCACAATTTCACTTTTCTAAAAACACCTATAAATGAAAAAGTATTTCATCAACAGTATAACTTTTGGCTCATTTCATTGATCTTATCATTTAAAACAGGCCCTGAAATTTTTATATAATTACATTAGTTTTTGCGATATCGTGTTAATGGTGAAGAATTTTTATGAAAATTAAAATTGAAGTGAAAGACAAATATTAGCTGAAACATAAGTTTTGCTTAAAATTGCTCCTTAATGGTAGGTCAGGGCTTCCTTTTCCAAGGAAAGATGAACTGTTTTGTGAAAAAGAAAGTCTGAATTTCAAGAAATAATAAGAATGAACAAAGAACCACCAATGTGGTCGAAAACCAGTGTTTATAAAGTAGTCGGATGTCTTTAAAACTTCTTCAAAAAATAATTTAAAATTTAAAACTTTGATAACCACATAATTCACTCATGCTATTACAGAGGTCTTAAGACTTTATTTTTGCCAGCGCCCAGAAAATTTCTACTTTAAATTAAAGTATAAATGATTAAATTGCAATTAATATAAGAGCATCTTTACTGATACTAGGTAGGACTTTTTTTTAAATACAAGAAGTAAAATCCAAGCAATTCAATGTTGACATTATGTGCATTATAGAATAATTTCTTTTTTGCAGTATTTCAAAGAATTTATGCGATAAGAATTTTTCTGATTCATTGTAAAATTCTTCGGTTTCTAGTCTTACTTTCAAAGGGAAATTAAATGGCATCAATAACAATATACTTCTTCTTCTTCTTGTATACAGCCGACCACCCCACCACCACTGAACGTAGCACTACCGACAGGATGTGTTGGGATAGACTGCTGAATAACTGTTGTCCAACCTCACACGGACCGAGCAGTCAAACTGACATTCCTTTCGGAGTAGTCAATGGCTGTCTTTCTCCACACCTGCACACTCACAAACAATAGGAATGAAACTGTCCATCTTTGACATCCTATCCTTCAGATGACCTGGTAACATTAGTACTGGACTTAAGGTATCCCACTATGTTCGAAGAAAAAGTTTTGAAAAATTGGATTTTTTAAGAACTACTGATGGGTTTTAGATATATTGTCAATAATAAATACTATAAATATAAAAATCAAATATTTGAAAATGTAGCATATTTTGTAGTATTGTAGAAAATCTAGCATTAGAAAAAAGTAGCTTTTTTAAGGTATTCCATTACGTTTGACGAAAAAATTTTTAAAAATTGAATTTTTAAAAAAATTATTTAAAATTATGGTGTTTAGATGTACTGTCAGTTATAATACAAAATACTATTAATACAACTAAATTATATGAAAATGTAATGTACTTTGAGAAGTATGAAAATGTGTAGTGAATTTTAATGATTGAATCAAAACGGTTGAATACGCAAAATGGTAATACCGCAATCTTATTTTTCTTTGTGCACGCGTTATAGAATACAACAATGAATGAAATGACCCAAAGTCTAAGAAACATGTTGAGATGCAAAGAAGTGACGGGTAGAAATATACGTATATGAGCATTTTTACCATAAATTAACAACTTCATTTTTCTAAAAACACCTATGAAGGAAAAAGTATTTCACCAAAAATAAAACTTTGGGTTCATTTCTTTGCTCATATTATTTAAAATAAACGCTGAAATCTTTATGTGAATACCTCTATTAGGTTTTGAAACATCATGTCAACGGTGGAGAGCTTTTATGAAAACTAAAATTTTGAGAAAATGGAAGCTAAAGACAAATTTTAGTTGAAAAATATGTGATCCTGGATGATAAGCAAAGCCTTTCTTTTCTTAGCAAAGCTAAACTGTTTTTAAATAGGAAGATAAAAGAGTGAAATACAAGAAGTAATAAGAATTTTAAAACAATCGCCAATGGGGTCGATAACCAGTATTTTAAACATAGTCGGATACCTTAAATCCTTATTTACAATCAACAGTTTTTTTCTTAACTCTGAGACAAACATTCCATTAAGTAGTGGTAAATCATATCCATTTCTTCACAAATGCATTTACTTTCCCGCGTACTACCAAATATTTGGAAAATAACAATATACCATTTTTTACTTGTCCACAAATATAATTTTAAAAATAAGAAATTTAAATTTTATATGGCCCTTTTACAGTCGAAATATTCTTGATACTCCCCTTTATAAATAAATAAATATTTATACTTTCTGAGACCAAACTGGATTGATTTATGAAGTTGAAATGTTACAATTTTAGAACAAACAAAATTTTCATAATGTTAGACCACTCTATATCACTATTGATATAGAATGGAAAATTACCAGCATATGTTCTTTGAAACGGTAGGTAAAGTGGTTCATAGCCCGTTTTTATAGAGTAGGGGTACTCAAATTTTCAAAAAAAATCACTCAGATTTTGAGACATTTGATTGATTGGAGTGCATCCATTTTATTTAAAATATTATTCTCTCAAGAATAATGTGTTAAATATGATCTTAGATCTAGATAAATGCTAAACATTTGTAATTTATTAAGGTATCCAACAAGAAAAATTTTTGAAAACTTCGATTTAAAAAAAATATTTAAAACTCTGGTTTTTAGATGTATCATCAATTATAATACAATATACTATAAATACAAAAAAATATTTGAAAATTTAATGTATTTTGAGAAACAGAAGTAGTCAATTTTAATAAAATTTAACCAAAACGATTAACACTCGACACAATATTGTAATGTGACAATTCTATTTTTCTTTGTACACGAGTTTTAGTATATAATGATGAACACAATGAACCAAAATCCAAGTAATATTTTAAGATGCTGAAATGTTTACATAAATACCTCTTTTAGATTTTGTAATATCATATTAATGACCGAGAAGTTTTATGAAAATTAAAGTTTTGAGAAAATTGAAAGTAAAAACACCTTTTACCGTAAAAAATATGTGACCCTGGATGATAGGGGAGGCTTTCCTTTTACCTGAGAAGATAAATTGTTTTAGAAAGACAAGAAATAATAATTGAAAAAAGTTCATCATTGTGTGAATCTTAAGCCCTCCATTGACTCCTCATAATATTTACTTCAATGAGATCATTTAATACAAGCATTTCTATTAAAAAAGTTTAGTAATTAGCCGTTCGGATCCTGAATGAAAGGGATATGTATTAAACCATTTTTACCTTAAGGTATCCGACTCCGTTAAAAACACAGGTTATCGACGACATTGGAGATATTTTCATTGCTATATCTTTGGATTCAGACTATCCACCATCCAAAACAGTTTATCTTTTTTAGGAAAAGAAAGGCTTATCATCCTGGGAAATTTTAAGCAAAACATATTTTTCAGCTAAAATATGTCTTCCATTTTCTCAAAACTTTACCGTTTATAAAAATTCTCCACTGTTAACATGTGGTTCGAAAACCAATAGAGGTAATTACTTAAACTTTTCAGCCTGTGTTTTAAATAATATGGGCAATGAAAGGAACTAAAAGTCTGATTGTTGGTCAAATACGTTTTCTGTTATAGGTGTTTTTCGAGAAATTAAGTCGTTAATTTATGAAAAAAGCATATATAAGTGTAGTTTTACTCATAACTTACTTGCATCTTAAAATATTTCTTGGATTTTGGTTCATTTCATTCATCCTTATATTCTATAACTTGTGTACAAAGAAAAATAGGATTGCTGCATTACCATTTTGTTTAGAGTGTGAATCATTTTGGTTATATTTCATTTAAATTTGAAACGAATTTTCTCAATAGGAAAACTTGAAAAATAGGATATTTTCAAATAATTTTTGTTTTATTCATAGTATTTTGTATTATAATTGACAATACATCTTAAAACTCTAATTTTAAAGAATTTTTGAAAAAAAATCCATTTTTTCCAAAATTTTCCTTTGAACGTAGGCTGATACCGTAAATAAAGTCATCTTATTAAGTTAAAAATGTTGATATTGTAAAAGATCATAGAAAGTTTTTCTTTGAATTTACTTTTTATGAGATATCCTATTTCATATTTATTTCCTTTTATACAAGAATGTGCTAAAAGTTCATCTTTATATTGTAATTTATAAGAACATCGGTTTGATGGCAGGGGGTCTTTACGTGAAGTGGGAATCCTGGTTCTGCTATGGCTGTTCACCATCTGTGTTTTCTGTGAATGTGAACTTTGTGGAAAGGGGTTGTGCAAGCAAATGCGGTGCCTGAGAAACTGAGACGTACTCTTGGCCCTAATTGGAGCTACTAAAATCAGCAGACACTCACTGGTCTTGAAACCACTGACTTCGCCAACGAGCCTGTCCACGTCAAGTGTCATTTAAAATAACAACAATTTCCAACAGCAGTTTATTTGTTTTTCAATTTGACCTTTGACAATAGGATGGCAAGACGTTGATGAGAGCTCATTTTCCCCCATCGAAACGTGTTCGTCCAAGTTAAATTTTATTTTTGTTTCGTTCGATATAAATTGTTAAAAAATATGAATTAAATTATTTTTAAAAAAATTCATTATAAATAGAAATTTAATTTTTTGGTAAAAACATAGGTGTTATTAAATAGATAATTTTTTTAAATCTTCTGTATGATGTAAAACTCAAACAAAAATTTAAAAAAAACTACATATTTTTTATAAATTGATGGAGGCAGGCAGCATGGATTAATATTAGACATCATTTCCGACTAGAAATGTCTGTCTAAACAAATTAGAATTTAAGATACCTTGTTTAAAAAAATAAGCTAATCAGCTCCTTAAATATTAATTAATTAATTAATAATCATTTTTTCACATCATAGTGGGCCTAAACATATATTAATGACCTATTACAAAATCATTGGATTTTTAAATTAAAAAAGAAATCTTTTAGAGGTGTACGTAGAAATTAATGGCATATAACTTAATAGCTGAATGTTGTGTTACTTGAAACGCGACCAAAGTTCCAAACGAATTTCAAGAAAAAATTGTAACATTCTTTTTCAAAGAATATACAATTCCAAGAATGTAAAAATAAAAGATATAAATAGCAAAACCCTGCGCAACGAACCACTTGAGCATTAAACCGTACATCGGAGAGAACGTCAGGCAATGCTTAATGCGCCTGCGCAGATGAACCGAATGGCTATCGAGCGGAAAGTTCCCGAAAGTTGTCGTTTGTTTGGCTTCGTTTTCGAACAAAACAAATATTTAGCGGCCGAAAACACTCCACGGCGGTTTTTACTATTTCTGTTCTTCTTTCTTCTCCTTCAAAAAAGGAAAAAAAAAAGGAAAATGAAGGCTACCTCGCAGAGAAAGAAAGGAAAAATACGAATTGTGAAAAGCTGCTGTATCTTTAAAGCAATTTGTTTTCCTTTTAGCCAACTGTATCTGGCAATAAATGGTCGTGGTCGAAATAACCTTTATGGATGTACTATATTAGGGATTCCAAATATCCATCGTAATTACTTGATGGTTTATCCAAATAAATAATTGAAAAAAGTTTTTTTTTAAGATTTTTATTTAAGGTATCCGACTAAGTCCGAAAGACAAAATTCTGAAAAATTGGATTCTTTAAAAACTATTTAAAACTATGGTTTTTAGGATGTATTGTCAATTATACAACGAAATACTATAAGTACAATAAAATTATTTAAAAATATAATATATTTTGAGAAATAAGAAAATGTGCAGTAAATTTTAGTGAAATTTAACAAAAATGGTTAAACCTCTGCTCGAAATTGATATGCAGCAATCTTATTTTTCTTTGTACACAAGTTAGAATATGACGATAAATGAAATGAACAAAGTTCTAAGAAAAATGTTTAGATGCAAAGTAGTGACGGGTAAAAATATACATGCGTTTTTTCCCATACATTTACAGCTTAATTTTTCTAAAAACTCTTATAAATTAAAAAAGTAATTCGCCAATCATAAAATTTTTTGTTTCATTCCAGTGGCCATATTATTTAAAATACTCGCCTATACTTTCATGTAAATGTTAAATAAATACTTAACTGGTAAAAGCAAGCCTGAAATATTATTTTATTCTGTCGCGTATTGCACTACTTTCACTTTTTAAAAGTGGCAACATGTATAAAATGAGATTCAAAATAAAGGAAGAGTTGCTCGATTGAAATATCTGATACTGTTTTACTTTTTTTTAAAGCTGTAGAAGAAAGAGAAACAAGTTTGTTTTCTGCAATTCTCAACAGTAAACACCTCCATATGTTTTTGAGAGGTCATGTGAATGGTGGAGAATTTTATGAAAATGAAAGTGTTGAGAAAATGGAAGACAAATTTTACCTGGAAAATCTGTGATCCTGGATGATAGGGCAGGTCTTCTTTTTCCTAGCAAAGATAAACTGTTTTGGAAAGTCTAAACTACCAGAAATAACAATAAAAAAATCTCCAATGGGGTCGACAACCAGTGATTTTAACGTAGTCGGAAACTTGAAAATGAAGGCTATGAAGAATGAATGAAGGAAATAAATGAAACGAATGAATGAATAAATCAAAACTGTTTATGTACAGATGATGTTTTATAGGTTGAATTTTTGAATTTTTTTCATCAAAAGCGTGGGTACAACTGGGTAAATTTTCATAATTTTTCCATTTGGGAGCCACCGATTCCTCATACTAAGAAACTACCCCAAATTTAAAGCACGTATGCCAGCAATCAAATAATTGATATACGTTAAGAATCTTCCTTTTGTTTAGTTACAAAGAATGGCTTTGAAAAAGGAAATGAAAAGTTTTGGAGATTATGAAGAATCTGAAGGTAGAATCCATTTGTGTAAAGACTTTTCAGCTACAAGGAACAACTAAACTTCTTTTTTTAAAAATAAATAACCCATTTTATTTCAATAACAGATTTTTTTTACACAAAAAGAAAAAGGTTTGATAAGTAATCGCTGTACTTAACTATAACAGATGTTCTTACAGATGAAAAACATGTACACTTACGTTTTCCAACCATTGGAAATGAACAAAAGATCATCAAATATGAAAAAGTAAACGAAAAACAGATGCTTCAAACAAAACTATTTCTTCAAATCCTGCCACAAAACATATATTTGATCTATCAAATTTTTTTCAAAAAACAGAAGAAGTTAATTTTCTGAAGTTAAGGTATCCGACTGCAGTTAAAACACTGCTTATCGACCGCATTTCCGATTTTTTTTGTTATTTGTTGTAGTTCAGACTCTCTTCTTTAAAAAACAGTTGAGATTTTCTAGGAAAAGAAAGGCCTGATTTATCACCAAGGAGATGTTTAAGCAAAAAATATTTCTCAGTTAAAATGTGTCTTTAATTTTCTCAAAACTTTACTTTTCCTAAAACTTCTCCACCGTTCACATGATATCTCAAAAATTAAAAGATGCATTTGCATAAAAGTGTCAGCGCATGTTTTAAATAACATGGTCAATGAAAGGAGCCAAACGTTTTATTTTCGGTGAAATACTTTTTCAATTATGGGTGTTTTTAGAAAAATGAAGTTGAGAATTTATAGAAAAAATACATATATTTTTATCTATCACTTTCTTGCATCTCAATTTTTTTCTTAGATGCTGGTTCCTTTCATTCATCATTGTATTCTGTAACTTGTGTACAAAGAGAAATAGGATGGCTGCATGACCATTTCGCGTAGTGTGTTTACCGTTTTGGTTCAATTTCATTAAAATCTGTTACACATTTTTCTATTTCTGAAAATATATTATATTTTAGAATAATTTTGCTGTATCAATAGTATTTTGCATTATAATTGACAATACATCTCAAAACCCTAGTTTTAACTAGTTTTTAAAAAATCATATTTTTAAAAACTTTTCTTTCGAACGTAGTCGGATACCTTAATACAGGAAACATTAAATAATAGTGTAAATCTTCAAACTTTTAAGAAGAATCTGTGTAGATAAAAAAACGAACATTTAAAAAAGAATCTAGATTTTTGCTATGATGTATTTAGTATAATACTTTATTGAAGCATTTTGATTTCTCCCTTTTCAATTTATGGAATGCTAATTGCTGAATATGAAATAATGATTCAAAAAAATTTCTACAGTCATTTGATTTACTAACATCCCTTTTGTATATTGCTTTCTGTAGCCTGAGGCTTATGACTGTAGAGCAAGTGGAACGAAATGTTATTGAATATTCCGAGTTATAATTTGCATACATATGTGCAAATTATTATGATTATCTGCATATGTGAATATTTTTCTTAATGGTTAAATGTAAATGAAGAAAATTTAAACTAAGGTGAAAATATTTTAAAGAAGTTAAAGAAATGAATTATATATGTAAAAAACTAGGAAGTAAATGACGAGAAATGAAATTGGCTCACATTCGCACCTTTTTTGTTCTAAAAAGAAATATTTTTATCGATATAAAAAGATTCCTTTGATGATGATGTCCCCAGAAAGCGGATGCAGTATCTTTTGAGGGTAAAGACCCCTGAGCACCCAGAGGGCAGAAGTCTGACTAGCTCGCATGAAGGGGACTCACGCATTCGCTTGCACAACCCCTTTTTGCAGGAGGGCTCATTCATACACCTCACAGGTATAAAGCAGAGCAACCCTGCCCGAACCGGGACTCGAACCCAGGACACCTAGATCACGGGGAAGACACGCTACCCCTACGCCAGGAGGCTGGCAAATATTCTTTTAAAGAGAATTTTTAATTTTATAATTTAGAAAATTCGCTTCATCTATATAAATAAGAAAATAATGTTTGTCTGTATGACGCTTATGCGCTGCCAAATTGCTCATCCGATTGTGATGAAACTTTCAATACTTATTTCTCGCACTTATTTTTTTCTGCTGAAGATGGAAAAAAAATATTGCCATCCAAAAGTCTTGAATAGTAAAGTTTTTAAAAAAATAGAATGAATATTATTTACGCTTCTCCTTTATAAATCCCGGAATTTCAATGAATGTATTCATTTCCGATACAAAAATAAATATTACACTTTCTACCCTTCCTAATGAAACAAGACATTTATTTCAAATGATATTTCCAAAATTATATATTCCCCTGTAGTATATAATAAGGAAATATATGAAAGCGCCAACAGTTATAAGAAATGTTTTATGGTTATGAGAAATTGTATCGATTCAATTAATATTAAGAGATTCAAAATAAAAGGAAACTTTATAAGAGAAAAATATTAACAAAATATCAAATAGGCGGATTTCTTATCATTTCTAGCGAATAGTTTTTCGTTCATTTAAAATAATCACAACTTCGAAGCAAATATTTTTTTGTCCGGAAACATTTCCTTTTAAAACACATTAGCATGTTCTTAAAAATAATTAAATTTCAGAGTCGACATCATAAACTTGTAGGAATGCTTATTTTCTGACCTTAATGATGCATTGCATCGTTATATATTTCTTACGCGTAACTTCATAAATAAGCCAGCTGCTGTGTTCTGAGTCAGGTAATGATATTTTTACTGAAATTGTTATGACTGTATTTCATAAAGGCGCATTCCTAAGAAGCGATCTTAAAAAATAAATTTTAAAAATAAAATAAAGATTTCAGAATAAGATTGTGAAAAAAATTAATTTTCATCAGACATTTCACTTTAAATAAGAAATAAATGATTAAGAAAAGATATTTTTTATATTTCAATGCAACCTATTTTTCCTGTCCATTTTAATGTAAAGAGAGTTAAGCTTCGTATGCAAATGAAATTGTATTTTATATTTCTAGCAAAAATATTTTCGAATTATTTCGCGATAAATCCCAAACAGTTTTTAAGGCGGCTGTGGCCTGGTGGTAAGATCTCGGCTCCATAACTGAAGTTTTGAAGGTTCGAGACCCGATTCCACCGAAGAATTGCAGTGCAAGCGGATCTGATGCACTTAAATCTTTCAGGCCAAACGTCTTCCCCCTGGCATGGTGTGGAAGTTTGGAGAGGGGGTGCCAGTTCAGGTGTCGTCCTCGTCATTTGACCACGGATCAATATTACATAAAAATATTACGTAAATATATCATCAATATTATCAAAAAATATTAATTAATTCATTCAAATTGTTGCTTCAAAACGGGACGTTATTATAACTAAGCTAAACTCAAAAAATCGCGAAATAATTCGAAAATCACTTAAGTTAAGATGTACTTATAGATCTCGGTAAATTTTATTTCAATATTACATATAAAGCGAACGAGGAATTGCATTCCTTTGTTTTTGCAAATATCTGAATGAGGGTTTGAAATATATTAGAAAACAATCATGACAAATGTTTTTAAAACAGCCTTTTAAACTAAATGCAATATTTAAAAAATCTAGATATTTCTAAAACATTATAAGCGATGTCATTTTTAATTTCTTCTGAAAATTCATTGTATTATTTCTTTAAAATGTATTTGGAACAAACATTGAAATTTCCTTTAAAAATAATTAGAGTCATGAGTTTCCTGTGGAAATTAATAACTTTTAAAACTCAAATTAAACTGCCAAAAGCCAATATAAAAGCATTTATTTGTATTTAAAAAAGTAATCTAATTGAATTTTATACAAGTATTATAATAATTAAGAAATTTGCTTTTTCCATCACATTTTAATTAGAAAAAAAACCGTCTTACTGAAAAATAAAAAATACCTCACTGAAATTATATTTACTCCTCTCAATAATAAAAATTGCTTTAATTTAGCAGTTCAAATGTCGGAGCAATTTTATTCGCGTCAGCATGATTTGACGAAAAAATATGTGATTGAAAATGACATATTTTTGCCATTTTTTTCTGAATTTAAAGTCTGTCATTTCTTAAAGTATTTTCGGGAAAATAATTTTAAAGAAAAGAGAAAATTAACTGTCATGGGATTGTTTTATATTTTTATTTTATTTTATTTCTATCACTTTCAATTAAAAGAAAAACTGAAATACATTTTTGCTCAGTAAAATTCAGGTAGAGTTGTAATTAATTGACAAATCAAATAATAAATAACCAGCAAATAAAGAAACTCATCAGTATTGCCACCACAAATTTTTCGAACAGTAAAATGTTTTATACAAATGTAGAAACAAATAGCAACTTCAGAAATTAAAATACGCTAGCATATTCATTTATGTATTTTTTACTCACAAACAATAGACAAGCGATTCTTATCTCATTCTTAAAAATTCGGTTAAAGACAAAATTATCCGCATTTGAATCAATATTCGTATTAATTCATTCATGTCATTAACCAGTTTAAACCAGTTTCACACAATCACAAGGTTTACATGTATGTGCATTTTAATGCTTTTTTTTATTGTTTGCAACCGGTTTATACAAATAATGACTTAAAAAATAATAACGTTCTCACATAATCACTTGAAATATGTAAATTTCATTTTTTATCACTTTACTCTTCAGGAATAATATTTCAGAACAATTTAAATAAGCCAATTTTTTATATAGAAAAATATCAAGGTGGATGTAACAGCTTTATTAAACTCTATCCAATTAAATATTATTAAACAATGAGAAAGGAGAATATCTTGTTCTAAAAATTGGATGAAAAACCTGATCAGGTGGGAAGCAATAGAAGCTTTAGTTTTTGTAAATATGCCTCGTGAAAGGAGAATAAACGGATGCAAACAATTATATTTTTCATTAATTTAATTGATTCACTCAGATTGATTGATTCACTTTAATTGATTAATTCACTCAAATTAAGAGAAGAATTTTCCATCTCTTAATTTGAGAGACTTTTCTCAAAAGAAGACAAATATCTTTCTTTGTTAGTTTCTGTTTTAGTTGCGTATTAATTTTGATATTTCAATTTTTTTATGTTTAAGAAATCTGAGACACGATTTTTTTCAAAAGCAAAGTTTCGTATGCAAATGAAATTATACTTCCAATCTGTTATTTATTTTATTGCAGTTAAAATTTGGTGTCTTTTTTTAGTTTGAAATAGTTTTATCAATTTAATTTCATTGCTCTTATTTCCTTGTTAAATTGAATTTAGACTTAGTTTAAATGGAGTCCTTTTGAAAATGAAGAAAAGCTTTGGAATAGATAAATTAAATAAATATGGCATCGTTATTTTTGTCTTCTTAAAACTTGAAATGACAGTGCACTTTTCTTAAGTGAATTTCAAAATCAAATTTGATTACAATTAAATAACTTTCATTCATTTCTTACTAGCCGCCTTTGGCGACCAGCTGGTTCGCCATGAGTAATGCGTTCTAAAATTTTCAATTAAATCACATATTCATTAGCCAAAATTTAAGAAATAGTTAAAGTTAAAAGATTCAGTTATTAGTAGTTAAAGAGTCTGTAACTTTATTCGAAAAAACTCTTTGAGTTTAATGCTCTAACAATTTATCGATTATGCTTCCAAAATATTAAAAATGTTTTTTTCGGTGATGTTGCCAAAATGTTAAATATGTTTTTTAAAGAAAGCGAAAAAGGGGGAAAATTATTGAATTAATGATACAGATATTACAAACGATTATAGAAATATGCCATTAAGTCGGGATTTCAATGCATATCCTGTCTAAATTCAACCAGGTTTACTGTAAATAAAGATAATTTATGGAATTAATTATATATCTATTGCAAACGATCATAGAATCCATTGCCTTGCATTTATTTTTTTAGAAGATATCTTATTTTATATTTATGTTATTTTATCCAGTCACATGCTGAAAGTTGTATTTCTTTAGATTTGATTTGCGATGATAGTTTTTTTTTATTTGAACTTCCGGCATTGTTTTATTTTATTTTATCCAGTCACGTGCTCAAAGAAACATGGTTAAATTATTTCTTTAAAAATTCGTTAAAAATAGAAGCTTGAGTTATACATTAAAACACTGATATCACAAGTTCATCTGTTTTTAATTAAAAGCTAAATATTCTTCATTTTTTAAAGCATTTATAGACTCGTGCTACATACTATGCAGTTATTTACTTCATTTAGACTTTTTTATAGATGTATTTCTATTATTAAACAAAGCTGATTTATTTAATTAATAATATTGTAAAAGTCACAAAAAATTCTTTGCATTTTCTTTTTTTTTAAAAGAAAAAACATATTTCATATTTATTTCATTTCATGCAGACACGTGCTGAAAATTGCATTTTTAAATGTTTAATTTGCAACAATTATTTATTTTTTTAATTTGAGTTTTTATCTATCTGATGGCAACCTATTGATAAAAGATAATTTTTCCCCTTCCACTCGTAACGTGCTTTTGCAGATTAAATTTTATTGTTTTGTCCGAAATATATTGTTGAAAAATATAGTGAAATGCTTCTTTAAAAATTCATTACAAATAGAAGCTTAAGTTAAATGTTAAAATACTGATACTATTAGAAAGCTAATTTTTTAATCTTTAAATTGATGTTAAAATCATGTTTATCCGATAATATTTTCGGAAGTTATAGCGGAAAAACGTCGAAATTTCGCTTAAATTTTAATTAATTCAAATTCTAATTAAAAATTCGAAAAAAGGGCTCCGAGGTGCACATTCCCGACCTCCAAGGTATACATGTACCAAATTCGGTAGCTGTAGGTCCAACGGTCTGGCCTGTAGAGCGCCAACACACACACACACACACACGCACACACACACACACATTGAGCTTTATTATAAGTATAGATATACTAACCGACTTATAAAAGACGTTATTTGTATGAAAATTACGTATTACTTCATAAGAGTTTCAAAATGTTGTTGGTGCCAGGTTAGTTAAATTAAATATATTTATAAGAAACTGCGTTTATTTATTTAACGAAATTTTATTTTTTCATGCATAAACAGTTCGAGAATTTCGATCCAAAATTTGAAGAATAATGTAGACGGAAAAAAATAATGTCCATTCAAATTTTAGATGTTTTTAATTATTCAAAACAGCCTTATCACATGTTAAAATATCGTCCGCACTTTCCGTCAGCAATTTTCACTTTTTACCCTCAAGAACCGGTCAAGCAAGATTTTCGTCATCGTTCACTTTTTTTAACCAGTTTGAAAATGCCGACGTTAGTGACGGAAATATAGTCTGCAAACGAAATTCAGCCAATCATATGAAACTTTCATAGTGACGTCCCTTTCGTTGTCGTTTCCTGACGAAAAGTGCTGATGATATTTCGCCGTGTTTCGTTCTTAGATGACGAAGAAAATTTTTAAAAAAGCATTTTCATTGATTAAAAGTGGGATTTATTAATACAACCTAACAATATACATAATGCTAACAATATCATCATATTGAGAGTATATCTTTAATTTAAATTAAGTGCAGCATCGAAACAGATTGATTATCGGCACAAAAGCATAGTTCCCTTCATCTTTTTAATGACACAAAAACATACCAATATGGTCACACTTGTATGTTTTTAAGTGTAATTAAATGTCGAGCCCTAATGTTTTAATTAATGTCGTCAAAAAATTCAAGATGGCTGCCTTCTCGTTGAACGATGTGTGTTTATATACTTTTCTTGGTATGCTTATTTTGGTCTTTGCGGATGGTAATTCACAACCATGTGGTCCCGTTATTTTGATTCGGGAAACATCTGCAATATTCTTGCTAATTTTGCTGGCACTCTCTTTAAAATATTGTTACAAACCTTTAAGTTTGCTTCCTAGGTCGAATTTTGTCATCACGAGAAGACTACCAAATAGAGCTTTCGCTTCCAAATACAAATGATTGGAAAAATTTCATTAATGAATTCATGTCTAAAAAAACTGTATTAACATCGAGTGTCATCCACTACAAAAATGTAAAAAATATTTAAAGTTATAAAAAATGTATTTGAACTTGGAATGGATAAATAAAAAGTATTTTATTAACGATCGAAAATTTCCAAATACAATTTATTCGCTCCGTTTTATGCAAAGAACTTTTTCCACCATTCAAATTTTCAGCTAGAAGAATTGGAATGATCCAGAAGAAGAGATTTTCACTGAAAATAGCAGAACATCACTCTCACAAGAAAGACGGAAATAAAGTTATATGTCCTGCCCCTTTACTGACTGGCAGCGTGATCCTACAGGGACTGCAAGTCGCAGGTTGTGTGATTATGTTGGGCCGTACTTCACGGAACATGTCACTTGCACCTTAAACTGTCTCCTGGCATTTCTGGTGGAAAAAAAATGTTGTCCCCTTCCCCCGTTTGCCTCAGAAAATATGTCCGACGTTGCAGAATTTGGAGCTGCATAAAAGAATAACTGTCAGAGAGCAATAGTGGAAACCATTACTTTAATGCTCTTCAAGTGCGGATTTTTTTTTTCTTTTTTAAGAAAACATTTAGTAGTTTTTTTTATGGGATGAATGGGTAATATAAATATTTATAAATCGTCATGAAATTTAATGTTATCCAAAAACTATAATTTTGGCCCTGGTCTTGGAAATAATTATATGTATGTGTTTAGAAAGCAAATTTTCTCAGATTAAAAAAACTTTTTGTTTCCAATCACATCTTTATGAATATAAATGAATGTTTGTTTGTATGTATGTCTTTTATTCGCAGCCGTACCACTCATCCGATTGCGACAAAACTTCGACTACTTATTACTTACACTTAC
>JAPMOQ010053175.1:397900-432667 GCA_026543055.1 Argiope trifasciata | reverse complement strand
ATGTTTGTTTGTATGTCTCTTATGAGCTGCTGTACCGCTCATCCGATCGCGATGAAACTTTGAACGCTTATCACTTACTTACACATATTTCTTTATCCTAACGATGGAAAAACACAAAAAAATTGACATCTTTAAAGCTTTGAATAATAAAGTTTTAAAAAATAGAATTAATACTATTTACGCTTCTTCTTTATATATCCCTCCATTTCAACGAATGTATTCACTTGGGGTATGAAAATGAACATCGTTCTTCCTATCATTCCTAATTAAACAAGACAGTTATTTTCAATTTCAAATGATATTTCCAGAATTATTTCTTCTGCCGCAGCAACTCACCGGGTGCCCGAAAGTATATATAAAAATCTATAAAATAGACCCCAAAAAAATGGTTTTTTTTTTTTTAAATTTTTTAAAAAAAATGAAATAAATATTTCTGTTAAGGATCTTTGAAAATACTACAAGCGCTTTGAAAAAGGAATAGAAAATTAAACTATATATAAGTCATACGAGAATTATAAATTGTTTCAGGAGACTCGCTTATCTATAATATTTGTTTCCTCAGCAATAATTTATTTGTAATGAGTGTGATGATGAAACAAAGGCAGAAATTATAAAATTTCGAGCTCAAACGTGCCTGTTTCGAGATTAGAACACAAGATATTAATTTCAAGATTAGAGGAAGCTAGACACCCTTAATATGTAAGTGAAAATGCGCTGATTAGCTCATTAAATATTAATCAATTAGTTAAAAATGAGTGTAATATGTTTTTTGTTATTACTGTAATAAGTTTAAACACATATCAATGATCCACTGTAAAAATAAAACTGGATTTTTAAAGTTGATTTAAAAAAAAAAATACTCTGTTGTGTATATACACATTAACTTTTCGTTATCCATTTCCAGTTTTTATGATCCAAAAATAAATTTTCAGCGACATAATAAAATATTTTAGATACCTCTGCATAAATTGGGACAATTCAATGTTATCATATGTAGCGCATATTCAATGAGGTTCCGACAAATGGATCAGCCCCGGCACCCCTTTCTCCGCCCAGGCTTCCCCATACAGCAGACTGCGCTAAAGGATCGCTAACGCATAATTAATCAGTGAGATGTTGCGAGAAGACATTAGAGCGACAGAGGGCGGGAAGCAGTGATGGGTGACCCCCAGTAATCTGGGAACACCTACATCCGGTGGATTGGCTGTTCTTAGAAATGTTTTGAATGATGGATGCATGTTCAAATCGTGTTTCAAGTTATTATTTTCGGAATTCAGATGTTACTTAATCAAGGGATTGTAGTAAAATGTTGATCACTGTAACAGATATTTTTCATGTATTCATTATTGAGAGAGTAGATTAAGGTATCTGATTATGATCAAAGGAAAATTTTTGGAAAAATTGGATTTTTAAAAAAACTATTTAAAATTAATGTTTTTAGATGAATTGTCAATTATGATACAAAACACTATAAATATATTTCTCAAAATATAATATATTTTGAGAAATGGGAAATTTTTTTGTAAATTTTAATGATATTTAACCAAAATGATTTACACTCTACATCAAATTGTAATGCAGCAATCCTGTTTTTGTTTGTACAGATGTTATAGAATATAATGATGAATGAAATGAACCAAAGCTGAGGAACAGTTTGAGATGCAAAGAAGTGATGGATAAAAAAATACGCATATAAGCATTTTTTCCATCCATTCACAACTCCATTTTTCTAAAAACACCTATAAATGAAAAAGAATTTCATCAACAATCAAACTTTCGGTTTATTTCATTTCCCATATGATTTAAAACACACGCATTTTTCCATAAATTTAGAATTTAATTTTTCTAAAAATAATTATAAAGCAAAAAGTATTTCCCCAACAACGATTTTTTTGGTTCATTTCCTTGCCCGCATTATTTAAAACTGACGCTGAAATGTTTATATCCGTACCTCCATTAGTTTCTGAGATATCATGTGAACGGTGCAGAATTTTAATGAACATTAAAGTTTTGAGAATATTGAAATGAAAAACAAATTTTAGCTGAAAAAATATGCGACCCTGGATGATAGATCGGGCCTTCCTTTTTCCTAGAAAAGATAAACTTGTTTGGAAAGAGGATAGTCTAAACTACAAGAAAAAACAATTTCAAAAATTTCGCCAATGAAGTCGTTGACCAGTGGTGTTAACGTAGTAGGATACCTTAGAATGAAAAAAAAATAATTATCGTTCATCTTTTTAATTCGATACCTGAATACTGCAGTATTCTGCACTAAGCTATACCAGAAGTAATGTTAATTTATGGATTCTTTTGATATATATTTTATTTATTCAATTGATTTATGAATTCCTTTCATTGATCAACTTTTTTTGCAAATGAAATCTACACTTTTTGCTACGAATTTCCCTTCAGTCGTGTTCGATCCGTGTAATGGGTGTCGCAAGTAGCACAGCCTGTTATCAATTATTCACCAATATTTTGCAACCTCAGGATCATTTCGAGCCAGTTGAAACTGCCTAATGATTTAAATTTTTTAAAAATACCAATGTTCTAGCATGAAAATTTGAATTGGCTATCTTAGATTTCATTTTTTTTCTAGGTTTTTTTTAATATAATTTATATAACTTGATTTCGAATCACATTTTGAAATGGAAAATATTCAAAATTTGCGATCATAGATTTCATTTTTTTTCTGTTTTTAATTTTATTTTTATAACTTGATTTTGAATCATATTTTTAAATGGAAAAGATTCAAAAGTTGAAAGAAAACGTTGGAGCCATCCAATTTTACATTTAATGAGAGTGTCCTACTAAATATTTAAAGAAACCGATATGCTGTTCTTTTAGAAAAAGATTGAAAGAATCCTTTTTAATTCCCATGGGCAAATGAAGAAAACGAAAGTAGACTAATGGTTCCGACTTTGTTTGGAAAATATACGAAACAGACGCGTGAGGAATTGTAACGAAAAACTATCATTTTGTTCCACTCACAATAGTTATCCCGCTTTGGAGAATATTTGCTACGTGATAGGAAAGAATGCCGTTTCAGATATAACTCAGAATTTTTCTTCAGAAAGAGGGTCAAAACTTCTATGAAAAGTTATTTTGTTCATTGGTCCCAAGGGTGTAACTTTTTTTGTAAAATATGAGAGACGCCAATAACGGCCAGAATAATATTGTACGATATTATATGACACTAAACAATATTGTTCATATAGATCAATTTTTTACAATATTGTGCTACTAGTGGTATGATGTCGTGTCCGTGTTTCCACGGAAAGAGGGTGCAGTATCTTAAGAGGGTAAAGACCCCTAAGCACCCAGAGGGCAGAAGTCTGACTTCGAGCTCAAATGAAGGGGACGCACACATTCGCCTGCACCATCCCTTCTTACAGGGGGCTCATTCATACATCTCACTCACAGAACACAGAGGAGCAACCCTGCCCGAACCGGGACTCGAACCCGGGACGCCCAGATCATTGTGAAGACCCACTGCCCCTACACTAGGGGTATGAAATGAGAGAAACACAGTCAACGGGCATCCATAGAAACAACGACGGCGTTTATTGACACGAAGACAAGACAGTACAACAAATGTTTACAGTCGAGACGAACACACAGCAGCATCCAGTATTCCGCAAGTAGAAATCTAGTTGAACAGCTTTTATTTACACGAAGACAACGACCACAGCACACAAAGTGATCAGACTGGATTCAACAGGTGTATTCTCGATCTTTGCTCTACGGTCTCTCAAGATGGCTGAACTACTACTCTGTCCATTCTTGCTTTAGCTGCCGACTCACCACTTTAAACAACGGGGCTACTACTCTAGACAGTTTTCGGCACACAGCAACTCAGCACTCCGCCTTTGCTTTGGTATTTTCTCGGCAACTATACCGGAGGGTTGGAGGTTCGAGACTCGATTCCACCGAAGAATCTTCGCCTGAGGGACTCTGGCGCACGTTAGATCTGTCAGACGAAATGTCCACCCGCTAGTATGGTGCGGCTTGAAGAGGAGGGTTGCCAGCTCAGGTGTCGTCCTCTTCATCTGACCGTGGTTCAAAAGGACGAGGTCCGTCCCAAAATAGCCCTCGTGTTGCTTTAAAACGGGAGGTTAAAATAACTAAACTGAACTTTAAAAACTTTCTCGAAAACTCCGACTAATATTCGTCACCATCCGCCACTCGCAGCTTGAAAGTGCAGATCTTTTATTGTTCTCAGGAGTCGGGGCTAGAAACTTCTCAGCCAATCAGAGCGTATCTAAGTTCCTAATGAATGAACCATGAAAAGTCTGGAAGTTATCCTTTAGTGTTATCCAGTGTATCCATTTTGTAGCCAAATGGTCGCCAAGCTCTGGTATCACGAATGCGACCTCCGAGTACCGTCCAATACAGGTGACAGTAAAACGGCCTTCATTAGGATAACAATATTTGTGCGGAAAAGCAAAACTACAGGATCGTAGCATTATTATTTTATTTATTATTTTGTTGATTAAATAAATGTTTTGTGAATGAAGCCTTTTACTATTACAATGCAATCAGCCAACAGACTGGAACGAATCTATTTTTATCTTAAAACATGGGGTGGAAGATGCTGATTTGTCGTTGTCTCAAAAACCCGGATGTTCCAAAATTTGTCCTGAAGGCCATATTAATGTGGGTTTTAATAATGCATGATCAAAGTCATGAATCATTTTACAAATTGATATATAAACGTTATCACATCACACTTCAATATCGCATGAACTCTACTTTAATTTAATTATTGATCTGCAGAGCATATTAACGTGGATTTCAATAACGAATCATCAAAATCATGAATCATTTAACAAATTGATATATAAACGTTATCACATCATACCTCAATATCGCATGAGCTCTACTTTAATTTAATTATTGACCTGCAGAGCATATTAACGTGGATTTCAATAACGAATCATCAAAATCATGAATCATTTAACAAATTGATTTATAAACGTTATTTATTGATTTATAAACGTTTATAAACTTTATCACATCACACTTCAATATCACATGAACTCTAATTTCATTTATTGTAATGTCAATAATAATAATAATTTAATTTACTGTATTGCAGGGCATATGAACGTCAGTTTCAATAACGAATCATCAAAATCAAGAATCATTTTACAAACTGATTTATAAATGGTAACACAGAACACTTCAATATCACGTGAGTTCTGCTTTAAAACAAGAAAAAGAAATTTTTAATGCGATAATACTGGACACTTGACATATTGGCATCTTTCATATTTTACAAAAAAGTTACACCTTTGAGAGCAATAAACAAAATAACTTTTCTAAGAAGTTTTGACCCTCTTTTTGAAGAAACATTCTGAGTTATATCTAAGACGGCATTCTTTCTTATCACGTAGAAAATATTCACCAAAGCAGGATAACTATTCTGAGTGGAACAAAATAATAGTTTTTTGTTACAATTCCTCACGCGTCTGTTTCGTATATTTTCCAAACAAAGTCAGAACCATTAGTCTACTTTCGTTTTCTTCATTCCCCAAAGGAATTAAAAAGGGTTCTTTTTCTAAAAGAACAACATATTAGTTTCTTCAAATACTTAGTGGGGCACTCCTGCTCCCAATAAATACAAAATTCTATGACTCCAACGTTAAATTTCAACTTTTGAATCTTTTCCATTTGAAAATGTGATTCAAAATCAAGTTATAAAAATAAAGAAAACAGAAAAAAAAATGAAATTTATGATCGTAAAAATTAAAAAGAATAAAATTTCAAATGAAAAAAAATGTGTCTCAAAACCAAGTTATAAAAATAATAAACAGAACAAAGAAAATCTACAATCTAAATCTACTGCTACACAAAAATTTTAGGTGAAAAATTTCAAATGATAAAATGTGATTCAAAATCAAATTATAAAAATAAAAAATAGAAAAAAATGATATGTAAGATAGCAAATTTTCTCGAAATGAATGAAAATTCGATGACATTTTAATGAAATTTCAAGAGTAAAGTTTTCATGAGAGAACATTGTTATTTTTAGGACTTAATTAATTAAAGTCATTAACCAGTTTCAACCGGCTTGAAACAATCACGGGACATCGATCAGAGGACGCGATGACGTAGTCGTAAGGTCACGACTTTGGAACAGTGGGGTTGCAGGTTCGAGGCCAGATTGCGCCGAAGAACCACCATGTATGCGGGTCTGGTGCACGGTAATCCATCCTCCCGCTGGTGTGCAGAGGAGGGTACCAGCTCAGGTGGCATCTTCGTCATCTGACCGCTGTTCAAAATGGCGAGGTCCTTCACAAAATACCCCTAGCGTTGCTTCAAAAACGGGATGCTAATATAATTAAACTAAACTAAATCGCTATCTGTCTTTGTCCCCACTTCTCTCTCTCTATGTATATACTAACAATTTTCCACCGTGGTAGCATTGTTTTATGAAAACAATATTTTTATCAACACAAACTGCTGTTATCTAATTTCTGTGATCATCAAACAGTTTCATAATGGATTAATCTCAGAACAACTCCTTTAATATTTCGCAATTTAGAATGAGTGAAACGGTGTTTTCACGCAGGGTTAAAGAGAAAATACTTTTATCAAAACTGTTATTATTGTTTTTTTTTACCTATTATAAAAATTAAATTTGATTTCTTCCGAAAAAAATTGCAATCCATGAAAATAACACCTGTGATGTCAGATTTCTTAACCAACCGTTTAAAAATGCATCTGCATTCAAAGAAGCTTGCATAATAATAATGCTATACTGATAAAAGCAGGGAAAAAATAGGTTCGATTGAAATACATTGATGAATACTGCCGTTAATTTATTCATTGCCTTCGCGATTTCAATTATTTGTTGCTTCCAATCATTCAAATCCTCCTAACGAAAACTACATCAAAGTCTCGCATAACAAGAAATATAATCCGTCCACTACAAATTAAATTGTTATGTTGTAATGGTGTCAAACGGTAACATGTAGAAATTACTATCAAGTTGGTGGAATTTGACTATCGAGGCATATATCGATGTGTATAAGCAAATTGTTGCTACAGAAACCAATGCTTCAGAATAAAATAATAATCGAAAATGCAAATGATAATGCTGGCTTGACAGGATGTCTCAACTCTTAAAACAATTTTAAAAAGCTTTATAAATTTCGGATTACTTAAATATTTACTTCTAAGAAACGTAGAACAACTATAAGGCAATGCATATAAATACAGTAACTTGATAAGAAATTTTAAGTGAGAATAAAAGAAGTGGAATCGTTAGAAAAGTTAGTTTAAAGCTGGGCCGATTTTTATTTATTTATTTTTATTTTTATATGATCCGTTGGACATCACAATCACTTTTTTTCTATAACGCCTACCCCCTCGCCACCACTGAACGTGACAGTATCGACAGGGTTTGTTGTGGACGACTGCTGAATAAGTATTTTCCAACCTTATATTGACCGATCCGTCAAACGAACATTCCTTTCGGGGTAGTATATAGCTGTCTTTCTCCCCATCTCCCCACACTCTAACAGTTAGAATGAAACTGTCACTCTTGAACATCATACCCTAGAGGGTTTTGAGATGACCTGGTATCATCAGTACTGTACTTAAATCCTTACTTACAATCTTCAGGTTTTTCCTTAACTCTGAGACGTCAATACATTCCATTCAATAGTGGTAAACAGTACCCATTTCTCCATAAATGCATTTATTTTCCCGCGTTCTTCCAAATATTTGGAAATGTGCTGAAAATCTCCCATGTCCAGATATTATTTGGATTATCTATGGATGGTATCTTCTTATTTTAATTTCCGTATTAGGAATAAAGTCGAAAGTAACTCTTCATTTTATGGACACATACCCTCTGTCAAACCATTGTAGTTGTATTTCTTCTCTCCATTCCCCTTTTAAGACGCCACTTGATTTGGGGACAATAATATCAACACTCTCTTTCTGTGTCGCCCACTTCGCACAGTGATCCACCTTTTCATTGCCATATATCGCAATATGGGCCTTAATCCAATTCAACTCTATCGCTAATTTCAACACTTTTTATATTTTTCTTTTATCGTCTCAGTTTCCTTATTGCAATTGTGAGATGACTGTATATCTTATAAAATTGACAGAGAATCGAAAACAAATTAAGCACTTCTGTCCGTCCTCCACCCTTTCACAATATTTAATGGTAATTTTTAATGCTTGCACTTCAGCCTGAAAAATTATATCACAATCACTCAGTTATTTTAGATTCTTCCTTCAAATAGCAATTTTCTTATCCCATACCTGCAGGTACTTGAAAGAAATCTATTGCAATATTTTGATTATCAAAATTTCCCTCGCTTTCATGGATCTTACGGAATCACTGTATTAACACATCTGCGAATTCTTGAAGAGTAATTGCTACAGGATTTGGAAGAATGCAGGAAAATAAATGCATTTGGGGAGAAATGGGTACGGTTTACCTCTATTTAATGGAATGTATTGAATGGAAGTATTGAGAAAAAACCTGAAGATTGTAAATAATGATTGAAGTCCAGTACTGATGGTACAAGGCCATCTAAAAACCCTGAGGATAGGATGTTAGAGATGGACAGTTTCATTTCAACTGTTTGAGAGTGTGCAGATGGGGACAAAGACAGTTATTAACCACATAGAAAGGAATGTTAATTTTACTGTTCGGTCCATGTAAGGTTGGACAATACTTATTCAGTAGTCGACCCCAACAAATCTTGTCAATACTACTACGTTTAATTGTGACAGGATGGTCGGATGTACACAAGAAGTAATTACAACAGGTATTTTATCGATGCATAGAATATCGCAGAAAAACCATAAATAATTCATTCTTGAAACAAATTACATTTCAGTGACTACGTTGGAAGGAAAAAAAAATTTGAAAAATTGGATTTTTATAAAACATTTTTCATGTTATTTGGGTGTGTTGTCAATTATGAAAGCTATAAATTCAAAATACAATATATTTTAAGAAACGGGAAAATTTGTAGTAAATTTTAACGAAATTTTAACAAAATGGCTAACACTCTACCCAAAATTGTAATGAGGCAATCCTATTTTTCTTTGTACACAAGTTATAGAATACAATAATGAATGAAATGAAAAAAAAATTCTAATAAAAAGTTTGAGATGCAAAGAAGTTATGGGTAAAACTATAAGTGCCTATGCATTTTTTCATAAATTGACAGCCTAATTTTTTATAAACTCCTATAGATGAAAAACTCTTCCCGCACATTAAAACTTTTGGTTCATTTCATTGCGCACATCATTTAAAACACAGGAGGATATTTTTAGGTAAATACCTCTACTAGTTTTTGAGATATCATGTCAACGGTGGAGAATTTCTATAAAAATAAAAGTTTTGAATTAAAGACAAATTTTTGTTTAAAAATATGATTTGTTTAAAATTCCCCTAGATATGAAGGTATCAGATCTTTTTCCAAGAAAGGATAAACTGTTTTGGAAAGAGAAAGATCTGAACTACAAGAAAGAATAGTAATTAAAGAAATTCACCAACGTGGACGTTAACCACGACATTAAGGACTTCTTTTTCAGCAAAATGCCTTAGAGAGAAAAATACAAATTTAGAATTTAACTGGTTTCCTACTTTCAGTTTTAAATAAATCTTGAAAATTAAGTTTGAGTCATTTACTATGTATTTAAATTCATTCTAATTTTCAGTTCTTTCAGTATTTAAACAATAATCTATACTTTGTTACTTTTCTTTTGATAGGAAAATCTATAATACATATTTGCATATCTTTGAATGAGATAAAATCTGTGCTTCCAATTCCGAAATTTTTATTTGCAGAATAATTCATGTCATCTAGTTTTTCTAGCTAACATAAACTGCATTTTATCATCCGTTGCCATCCAAACTGTAATATCCACGATATTTTATTGTTCATTGTTCTATTCTTTCTCGTGTAAAGATTCTGTGTTTCATCTCCAACAACCTTAGTAGCATGCAAATCACCTTGGAATTCTATATTTTCTTACGAAAATGAAGTTTATAGGACAGGCCTTTCATTACTCCGACGGTTCTTTGAAACAGTTAACTTTGTGTCTTACCTAATTGCTTGCAATCGGCATCGAAACTGCTAACTCCGTGAGTATGATTGGGTTTTGTTTTTTCATTGCAAATCTCATTGTGACTATTTTTAGTCATTTGTTGTTTGTTTATCTTTCATTTTAAGGTATTCGGTACATTCGAAGGGAAAAATTTTTAATTGGATTTTTTAGAGTTCATTTATGTTTTTTAGATTTATTGTAAATTATAAACACTATATTTACAATAAACAAATATTTGAAAATATATTTTGAGAAATGGGAAAATTTGCAATAAATTTTAATGAAATTGAACCAAAACGGTTAACACTCTACATCAAATGGTAATGCAACAATCCTGTTTTTGTTTGTACAGATGTTACAGAATATAGTGATGAATGAAATGAACCAAAATCTAAGAAAGGCTTTGAGATGCAAAGAAATTATATGTAAAAATAATCGTATATAAGCATTTTTACCATGAATTTACAACTTAATTTTTCTAAAAGCACCTCTAAATGAAAAAGATATTTCACCGACAATAAAACTTTTGGTTCCTTTCAATGCCTATATTATTTGAAACAGACGCTGAAATTTTTATGTAAGCGCATCTATTAGTTTTAGAGATATCGTGTTAACGGTGGAGAACTCTTATGAAAATTAAAATTTTGTGAAAAATGAAGCTAAAGATATATTTTAGTTGAAAAATATGTGATCCTGTATGATAGGTCAGGCCTTCCCTTTGTTAGAAAATATAAACTATTTTGTTAAGAAAATGTCTAAACTACAAGAAATAATAATAATTTTTTTAAATCGTCAATGTGGGAGATAAACAGTGTTTTTAACGTAGTCTTATATCTTTTTATTTTTGGTGCTATTCCGTTTTATAATTTATTGAGAATATCGAATACGTTTTCATATTTCAGGTAATAGAAGACCCATGTATTGATAAAGTCGGGACAAATGATTTTTAAAAATTGATTGTGCAAGGAAATAATTTGGTATGAAATGGAGGTCAAAAACTCATTAAATTTAGAAGGTGAATGGCAAATATTTCTGCAATGGCAGGTCAAATAACACGGCAAATACTAGGTTTTTTTTAAAGATTGGTGTTACAACATAATTACTTACACTACTGTATTGTCATTAGCATTATTTGAGTTACTTCAATAGTGATTCGACATGGTTTGATTTAATCTATATAAATAAAAAGGAATGTTTGTCTGTATGTCTTATGTGGTGTCGTACCGCTTATCCGTTGGCGATGAAAATTTGAATATTTATTTCTTACATTTATTTGTTTCTGCTGAAGATAGAAAAACTAAAAAAAATATCGCCTACCCTAAAGCTCTTGAATAATGAAGTAATAAATAATTGATACTATTTATGCTTCTCCCTTATTTATCATTCAATTTCAATGTATGTATTCATTTCTGATAAATATAATTCTTTCTGTCAGTCCTAATCAAACAAGAAAGTTATTTCAAATTCCAAACGATGTTTCCGAGCTTATTTCTTTTTGCGGCAGCAACGTGCCGGGTACCAGTTAGTATGTAATAAAATTAATTTTAATTTTATTATTTAAACAATAATATTTGTACTAATTGTAATAATAATTGTATATATAGTCTTCTAAAATATTAATTATCTAGTGTCTTCTCATTATAATATTTCAAAATTTCTTTTTAGAATAATTTAAATCGAATAAAGAGTAGTTTATTTATACACCCGTCTGATTCCTAAAAGACTTCATTCACTGTCATCAAAAACTCAATTGAACTTTGAAAATGTAATTAATATTACCTATCTGTGTGAAACAGAATCATGATTTTATTAAAAGAAGTCAAAGGATAATATTTCAGGTTTTAAGTAATATGTTTCAGCCAGATCTGTATGAAAATGCGCGGTCAACAATAAATATGTTTTCAAATTTGAGATGCATCATTATGCTTATCAAATACTATTCTCTTGTGCGACTATTTTTAAATCTTATTGATTTTTCTTGATATATTAATTTATATTACTAACTATTTGACACCCTGCGCGTTGCTGCCACCGAAAGAAATAATATTAAGCTCAATCAATGAAAAATTTGACAATGTTTTATTGAGATAGGATGAATGGTACGACAGTATACAAAATACGAGCAAATAAACATTCATTTTTATATATCAGATTTGTATGCTCTTTTAGAATTGTAGTACTTGGGGTTTTTTTCAGAATGGTAACGAAAGAAACTATTTATTGTGTCTCGTGATTCCTTTCATATTCGTTCAGAATTCTCAAATTTAATTTTAGAAAATGTGATTCAAATATTTTCTTTCAAAATTTATTAATCATAGAAAATATATTTATACCATAAAATCGTTAATATGAAAAGATAATTTTTGAAAATTAAGTTAGTGCAAAATTATTTGTAATACCATATTTTTCGTGGTTAATAAGGAAAAATTTCTAAAAATTTCCAACTTTTATAACCTATAAGTAAAGTTCCTATGTTAATGAATTAAAAAATATATTTAAAACGGTTTTTTTAGCTATTTATTTCGTACAAATTAAAAATAGAAATTAAACTTGCACCATTACTTGTAATGTTCATAGGAAAAAAATATATTTTAGGGAATACTTCTATCACATTAATAAAAGCTCAAATATAAATTAAATTATCTGTTACTCGAAATGACATCTGCAAAAGCGCAGTTTTAAGCATACATCTGTAGGAAATTAAATAAATATGAAATATCATATTTTCTAACAAATAAATTCAAAAAAAAAATTTTATGTTCTGTTAAAATACCTACATAATTAATTCAATCAATCAGTTTTATTTTAAGGTCAACATAGTTTAAAGTAACCGACTACGTTCGAAGGAAAAATTCTGCAAAATGTGATTTTTTAAAAACTATTTTTAATTTTAGATGTATTATCAATTATAAACAGTATAAATACAAAAACATTATTTTATAATATAATATATTTTGAGAAATGAGGAACTTTGTGGTAACTTTTAGTGAAATTTAACCGAAACGGTGAACACTCTACACAAAATTGTAATGCAACAATCCAATTTTTCTTTGTACACAAGTTATATGATAAATGAAATAAACCAAAATCTGAGAAAAAGTTTGAGATGCAAAGAAGTGACGGGTACAAATATACGCATGTATGCATTTTTTCCATCAATTCGCAACTAAATTTTTCTAAAAACGCCTATAACAGAAAACGTATTTTACCAACAATAATACTTTTATTTCATTTCCAAATTATTTAAAACACACACTGAAATGTTTATGTAAATACCTCTATTATGTTTTGGAATACCATTTTAATGATGGATAATTTTCATGAAAATAAAAATTGAAGTGAAAGACAAATTTTATCTGAAAAACAAATTTTGCTTAAAATTCCTCTGGATGATAAGTTAGACCTTCCTTTTCTAAGAAAAAACAAACTGTTTTGGAAAGAGAAAAGTCTGAAATACACGAAATAACACTTTCTTAAAGAAATCGTGAATGGGGTCGAATACAAGTGTTTTTAACGTAGTCGGATACCTTATACAAACAAGATATCCATTCAAGATACAAAACAAGATATTGGGTTCTTCTTCTGTGTCCCATCTGTGAAGTGTGTGAATGCGCCCTCGAGTAGAAAGGAGACGTGCAAGGCTAAATAGCATTACTGAAAACAAGAGACTCTCTTTCGGTTTAAAATTGCTGATTGCGGAAACGGACTTGTCTATGATAAGTGCCATAAACAACAATAACAACAACATAAAGTCTCGAATAAATAGCGAATTTCTAATTTTTACATAAATCCTCTTCTTGGGAATTTCAAAAAATATTCTTGAAACCCTAATATTTTAAATAAACAGAGTTGTACTCCAATGGACTAAATCAATCACTTAAATGGACTGATTTATGAAGTTTGAATATTACTATCCAGAAAAATCTGGCAATTTTAGACCCTTCCGTCGATCGCCTCTAATTAATTTCAGAAATCAGCACCTAGATTTCCCTGATTGGCCTAAGATTATAAAATTTTAGACTGTTGTAAACTTTTATTCCAAACTTCTGTCATATTTGATCTCGGAAAAATAGAAACATTCATTTACTTATTTAAAAATTGGCGTGTCCAAGACATTTCGCAGAATATGATTCCTTAGGTTCAAAATATTCCATCATTTTCAAGTATATTTATAGATCAAAACAAAATTTTATTACTGGCGTCATTTAAATCATTTTTAAAGCAAAATAAAAACTGAATTTTATGTTGAATCTGGAAAATTTTTGTTGAATATTTGTTTTAGTGATGACATAAATTATGAAAAATATTATGTAGTATCCATAAGACTTAAATAACGAGTGTCTCTGTATCCAGTACTGACAAGTTCAATAATAATAAATAAATATAAATGAAATAAAACGCTCAGTTTCATTAAAATATTTCTTTATATTAATTGCAATTTCAACATTTCCGCTTTGTAGCAGTTAGGTATTAGAACTCTTCTCTACTCTTTTGGATACTAAATGGGGATGCCTGATCGGCTATCCCATAATGCATTGCGAGTGACATCAGAATGAGATGTGATGCTGTACTGTTAAGCTGCGCCCGTGAATGTCTTGTCTTTGTTTTTGTTCCGTGTGTGAGTGTGGTTATTATAGAAATGTTCCTGAAGACACAAGTTCTATTGCCTCCTGCACTGATCATAATAATCTGCATTTCACCGCTAAGTACCTTTGAATTAAAATGAAACAGGAAATTCTATATTTAATAAAGAATAAAGGAAATTATAAATTTCTAATCAGCACACAGTTACCTAAACTTGCGTAGAATTCTCTGGCAGGCATTGAAAATTCACGCATGCGCATTAATCATTTCCACTTAAAGAATAAATTCTACGGGAAGTAACAGAAAATGAGAGAGGTTTAACTTTATGGCTGAAACCCTTTATGGGTGAATTATAAGACTATCGAAATTATGTCTTGTCTTTGTGTTTGTTCCGTGTGTGAATGTGGCTATGAAAGAAATGCTTCTGAAAACATATGTCGCTTTTTGCTCAGATCATAATAATCTACATTCCAACACAGCTTTAAATTATTGGAAGTGACCACAAAATTGGAAAATAAGCAATAAATTGAACAGAATGATTTAAAACTTAAATAAAAGTTTAAATTAATTGTATGACTATCATTTGAGGCTCAAAAGTATTTTGCTGAAGAAGCTATTAAAAGAGATATTACATAAAGTTCTTAACTAAAAATCGTAGCTGGCGAATTAATACTGGCGAACAGGTCGGTCATCAAAGGCGGCTAAATCTGTAATAAATACCTTTACATTTTTAAGAGATCTTTAACAAAACATATTTCTAAAAATATCCATATAAAGATTTCCCAATGTATCCAAAATGGACATTTTCCGTAAAGAGTTTTAAAATGAAATATTTGAATTTACTACATTATTGCACGATCTGTTTTGAGCAAACTATAAACCTGGATATTCAACATAATCTTAACGTGAAAATGAAACATCAAATAAAAAATGTAAATGTACTGAATAGAAATATATATAAATTTCAGATCACAAGGATTTTTTTTGTGTGCGAATATGCAAGACTCAAAAATTGCGTTTCGCTGAATCCTATTTTATTCAATCCCTTAAAAGCAATTTCATTTATTTACCCTGGAATTTGAGGAAATGCATATCCAAATAGTGGAGGATTTGTTAACTGATATTTTCCTTGCATGGGATTCGGCATATATTGTTTATGATTGCCAGCGAAACTTATCCATTTTTCAGAACGATTATATAAATTGCTCTGAAATTCTAGATATCTAAAAGATCAGATTTTTTTTTCTTCAATCATTAATCTTGAAGGATACAACTCAGGTTGTAAAATGGCGGTTAATGGATAAGATTTGGAATTCAAGAAGTAAATGGAATATTTCTCTATTCACACAGTTATTCAAGAATTTTCTGGAAACGCATTTGATATTTTGAGAAGCAAGTCTATTATGTTCAGTATATTAGAATGGAAATTTCAATGTTAGACAAATGCATGGGTAATTTTTGTTAGTAATTAAATTTTATGACGTAGACATTTTGACATATTACAAGAATGAATGTTCGAATAGCAGTCGCATTTATGAGAAAATTGCATAGATAACAAGAAATACATATAATTTTTTTTATTCAATTCCTACTTCTTATATTATTTATGATCGGATGTCACGTCAGTAATCTCAGAGCTTGGTGCCAACTTGGCAACCATTTGGCAACAAAATAAAAATTACTTAAAAATTTTATTAATGAATTGATATTTTAAAAAGAAAACTGTTTTAACATCGATTGTAATCCACTACAAGTTTTAATGTATATATATATATATATATATATATATATATATATATAAATCAAGTGCCGTCAAATAATTTTGGTCTATGATTATTAGGAAGATAACAAAACTAAATACTAACAACTCAAAACACATTTTCCTTTCTATAGCGATAAACGTTTTAGTTATACCGGTAATTCTATTGTTACAGATTAAATGACAAACAACTTCTATTTGTATTGTAAGAGGCTCAGAATGCAAGCTGAATGGGAATCATCTGCCAAACAGTTTCTAAACGAGTCTTTACTGTTACTCACCTCTGAAAATGACTTGCAGTTATAGATAAAAATACGCTTAAAATAGCATGAACCAGCTTTCTTCAAACAGTAAAATGTTTTAATCGAATTATATGTTTCCAAAATTTTGTTACTGGAATTTTCACTCATATTGCATGTTAATCTTTCTGTTTCAATTAATTGCAATTTTTTCCTTGTTTCAATAAATTCTTCAATCCATACTGAACTTGACTGGAAATCAATACGTTGCATTTCAGATTCTTCAATTTCCAACCAATCAGATTGGGACAAATTCGGTTTATCAAATGAAGTCACATGCAAGCCGTTTTGTAAACCGTAAAATGCAAGTCATTTTGATCGGTGGAGTGCCAAAATATTATGCCGTGTGCCATCATTGATACTCGTGCCACTGATTTGCCATCCACGCCATAGAACATCGAACAGCAAGTGACAAATGGATCGTTTACAGAAATGTGAAATAATCAAACCGTATAAAAAACTTTGTTTTAATCCTTTATTTAATGACGATACGGTATTATATAACTTGTGTGCTAAGAAAAATGTGATTGCTGCATTACCATTTTGCGTAGAGTGTGAACCATTGTTTTTTAATTTCATTAAAATTTACTTCAAATTTTCGCATTTTTTAAATTCATTACATTTTCAAATATTTTTTGTATTCATTATGTTTATAATTACCAATGCATCTAAAAACCATAAATAGTTGTTAAAAAATTCAATTTTGCAAAACTTTCCGAGGAACCTTAACTGAAGACAGTTTTCCTTGATATTCGCTAAACGAACGTTTCTTTCCTCCACATTTTCATATTCGCCTAACAAGCGGAGCAATGTGGCATCTTCATTGACTGACGGTACTTAAAAGTGCCCTTTAAATCTAGCTTCTATCTTTACTATATGACTATTTTTGCAGATGGTACTCTAAATATACACTGATAATGTAACCCAAATAACACGAAGGGAATATAAGATAAAAATAAGAATTAATAATATTTAATCAATAATTAAATTAACAAAGATATTTTTTAATTAATTACATTTTTTAATGACATTTTTTCTTGGGTTCCCTGGGATGATTCTGCCAGAAAACTAAACAACTGGTGCAAAAATCAAATCGAGAAATGGATGACAGCGTAATTCGGTAAATAAAGGGTTTAATAGCTATTTTTTTTCATAAAGGAACATTGTTTTATCATCAAACTTCCAAGGCTGATTAGTCACGAAATGTAACAAATCCTTCAAAAGGAATCATGGAGGAATCAATCATATCCTCCAAACGTGATTAAAAATGCCGAATTGGGTCGCGGTCTGATTCTAATTGCAGCTCCTTGGCCTCGTGGCCCATTGTAACTCCCATGTCTCCGTCGCGACAAACAAATGATAACAAAAATCTCACTGAATAATAATAATAATAATAATACCACTTGTTTCCAAAAACAAGACACTTGGCCTCCATATTCCAGAGAATCAAAACCACATTCTATTTTGAGATTTCATATAAAAAATAAATAAAGACAGAAGGTTATTTCTGATGCTTCGTAATTTTGTTTGAGGTGTGACCCATTTAGATCCAGTCGAATCTACGAGCCTTGGAGGTGGTGGTTGTGGGGGGGGGGGGGTTATTCTTTACTCGAAATTTTGATGAATGGCCCAGTCTGCAGGATATGACATTTGGGGCCCATCCATTTTTGTCTCCAGACGGACAGAAAAGGGGGGGAGGGAGGTACAAAAGTATTCTTCATTCCCAGTCAAGAATACCGAGTGTGGCGTGGTCTTCAGTTAAGCAAAAGAAAGGATCTTACTGAGGAATTTATAAATGAGATGAATAAAGCAGTATATTGATGAGGGCATTTGGGTAAAATAAGACAATGAAGAATAAGTAAACATCAGAAGCTTTTTTTTGTATTTAAATACAAGTAAACTAATGACTAAATAAAAAAAATTCATGTTATATGTTATTGAACTTATGTTGTTTTGACAAGTTATTATTTGCACTTACACGATGATTACAGGCATAGTAAAATTATGTAATCTGTCTAAATAAAAATGAATGTTAGTCTCTATGTCTCTCATGAGCTGCCGTTCCACTTATCCAATTCCAATGAAACTTTGAGTACCTATTACTTGCACTTTATATGTTGGACTGAACCTAAAAAATCCATGTTTTTCACATAACCCGTTTTATGCTTGATGCTTACGAGTCGGACAGTTAAGAAATTTGTTTGTTTCTGCTGAAGATGGGAAAAATCTTTTTGCCTACCCTAAAGCTTTTGACTAATACAGTAAGAAAGAATAGAATAAATATTATTTCCACTTCTCCTTTAAATATTAATAAGTTTCAATGAATGTTTCCGATACGAAAATCAATATTATTCTTCCTATCATTTCTAATTAAACAAGGCAGTTATTTTAAATTTTGATGTTTCCAAAATTATTTCTTCTGTGGTAGCAAATCGCTGGGTACCAGCTAGAGACGAAATAAAACTATCTAATACCAGATAGTCTTCTATTAAAAAAATGATCCCATTTTATTGGAGCTTATTGATACCAGCTAGAGACTAATTAAAATTTAAAAAAAAAAACGAATTATCATCACTATAATAACACACTTGTTACAGAGCTTTGTTAAGAGTAAGCGGTGATGAAGCTAATATGTATTCGAAAATACGTAAATCTTTAAATCAAAATCTGGTTGCTAAAAAATAAGGGAAAGGATAGAAAATATGTTATAGCACGAATTAATTTATTAATATAGCATCGATACTCTTCATTCAATTTCTTTATTATTAATTATAGTAATTCCTTGAATGAGAAAGAATTAAAAATATTCAAGGGAATATTTGTTGTAGATTATCAGTCTGGTCCCCAAAATCCCAATCATCATTTTCACACTTGGGAGTTTTGATAATTTCCTGTGATATCACTTCAACATTCTTTAGTTACTTATATTCTTTGTATATCATAAGTGATTAAAAAAAAATCTCATTCACGCAGTTACAAGCGGTGAAATAATGGCTTCTGCTCATTAATATTGGCTGAAACGAAGATAGAATATACGTATATAATGGATTTCATGTACAGAAGTAGCAGCGGCATATTTGAAAATGACCCAAAAACACTGTGCAAATATTTGTATAGCAAGACAATACAGTGTATGTTAAAAGTGAAGAAGAGTGTATGCTTTGCTGAGCCAAAAATGCCGCCAATAAAGATGGTGACAAAATAAATAAACACTTCAATGAAACAGTTGCTACCACTTTATACATCTTAACTTATATTAGAATTTTGTTTTTAATTTGAAATTTATTTAATCTGTAACTGAGATTTTTATTCTTATTTTTTTAACCTTTGGGGTTACTATCGCTGGCTATCTTAACAATTTGATAGAAGTTTTTCAAACCGGCTGAGTCGGTTTGTTGTGTAAAGAGCAAAATTTAGAGCACTCGATGCTTGTCGGCATCTGAAGAAGGCACCCGGCTGAATTTTTTAACTTTAAAAAAAAAAAAAAAAACTACAGCTTAGCTACCAACGGGAACTGAAATTTAACAGATTTGCTATCACATTGAACGTAAGAACTGTATGGATAATAGGAACAGTACATGCAAATAAATATCCTTTTCTAACTTCATAAAGTATTAAATATTAAATATATATATTATAAGTATATATATTCAACTCACCCTTCATCCATTCTTCAGATTCAAAATACATTTACCCGACATCTATTCTTCCACAACTGCCTGCATCACAAATTATTAATGGAACAAACGTTACATCAGAAAAAAACTACGAGAACTCAGAATCATTCCACTGCAGTTGTCTTTTAATGTGAGAAAGCAGACGATTTCGTTCATTAAAATTTCGGACGATTTTTAAAGCGCATACTAACAATTAAAAATAAATATTTCCTATTCGCATTTATATTAAAAATAAATTAGTATTTATTATCGATTGTAAAAAACCTTTCAATTATAATAAAGAATGAAATTAAAATCCTTAGTCGATATTTTTTATTATTTTTGATTTAACACTTTTCACAAAGTAGTTGTAGTTGTACAAATCAGCTATTGTAAAAAAGTAGTAAACAAAACAGAATTAAGGTTGCTGGAAGAAAGTTCAATTGGGTTGCTATATTGGCGAGAAACTCGAGGGGCACAGTATGCTTCACTTCAACCCAGTGTATTATTAATAATGAAGTAATAGTTTGTTTGTTTTTAGAATATGCTTGATAATTTTAGGAGAACCATTCCAGTAGGTTTGAAATTTTAACTAAACATTTAATAAAATTTTGGCGTTTTTTTGCACTAATTTTAGAAAAAAAAATTATAGGACAAATAATTTTGTACCATTTTAGCTTTCAAAATAATTGTCTTTTTAAATATATTAAAGATAAACAATGGTATAAATATATTTTCTTTGTTTAATCCATTTTAAAAGAAAATATTTTAATCACATTTCCTAACATTAAACTTGAGAAATGTGATCGAATGTTAAACGAATCACTAGATACCATGAAAAGTTTCTTTTATTACCATTCTGAAAGAACACCAAGCTTTACAATTCCAAAAGAATGCACAAGTCTAATGCATAAAAATAAATATTTGTTTGTTGAATTGAATAATAAAAATATAATAAATGCTATCTAAGCTTCTCCTGTATGTGTGCTTCAATTTCAATGAATGTATTCATTGCCGACATGAAAATAAATATCATTCTTCCTATCATTCTTAATTGAACCATTTCAAAGTCGAAACGATATTTCCCAGATTATTTCTTCTGCTGCGTGTTGCTGCCGCAGAAGAAATAATTATACAATAAATAATTAATATTATACAATAAATAATATAATGTTCTTTTCTGTGTAAAAAACTTATTAAATTTACTGATTCACTTTAAATTATCAATTCAATTTATCATCAGCATAATTTAAAGAGGAAATGGAGCTGATTTTTTCGCAAAAATAGCTACATGTAACTTTCAGTTCATATGAAATACCGGATTTTGTCCTCAGTTTAAAATTCACAGTTTTTTAAAGGCAGGTTTGGACAAACTCCATTGCAAAACAATTCTGAAGTGTGTTATGCTTAAACAAAATTATACTTGTTTTCTTCCAAACGAATATCAGTTTTATCATTTAACTTCGGTTTCATTGAGAAATCTGACAATCGCGAATTTGAATCGGTTTTCTATACTTATAATAAAGTTCAATGCGTGTGTATGTGTGTGTGTGTATTGGCGCTCCACAGGCCAGACCATTGGAGCTACATCTACCAAATGTGGTACATGTATACCTTAGAGATCGGAGCCCTTTTTTCGAAGTTTTAATTAGAATTTGAATTAATTAAAAATTAAGCGAAATTTCGTCGTTTTTCCGCTATAACTTCCGAAAATATGATCGCACAAACATGATTTTTACATCAATTTAAAGTTTAAAATATTAGCTTTCTAATGGTATCAGTGTTTTAATGTATAATTTAAGCTGTTATTTTTAACGAATTTTTAAAGAAATATATTTTGAACAAAACAATAAAATCTGATCTAATAGCACGTCAATGGGGAAAAAATTATTTTTTATTCATATGTTTCCAATTAGAGGAACAAAAACTCAAATTAAAAAATAAATAACTTATTATTTCAAATTAAATATATTAAAAGGAATTTTTCAGCACGTGTCTGTTTGAAATTAAATAAATATGAAACATGTTTTTTCTAAAAGGAAAATGTAAAGAAATATTTTGTGACTTTTACAATATCAGTAATAAATAACCACATATTATGCAACATGAGTCTATAAATGCTTTGATAAATGAAGAATGCTTAGCTTTTAAATAAAAAGAGCTAAATTTCAATCAATTCAATCTCTAAAATCGACTGATTTGTGAATATTTGAAGACCACTATTCAATAAAAAAGAGTCATTTGAAACCACTTCATCGACCATTCCAAAGATGATACCCTTATCAACGCCTAGGAATTCTCAAGACTGTCTGGCCCTCAAGAGTGAAAATGTTAAATGTTCCAAACATTTCTATTCAAAACTTCAGAAGTCGATCAAATTTAATTGCCGAAGATAGAAACCTTCATCTATTTATTTAAAAGTTGAAATGTCAAGAATATTTCGTAGAATATGATTCCTTATAACTAAAAGATGCATAAAATTTAGACTTAATATTTTTTTAAATTATGCTTTTAGATCGAAATAAAATAAAATATTATTATTTGCACTATTTATATCCTTTTGAAAGTAAAATTAAAACCTGAATCTCATGTTGAATCTAAGTATTTTTTGTTGAGTAATTCTTGAAATGTCACCTAAATTATTTTAATTATTCAGTGGTGCACATAATGATTGCCTTTTACTTATATATATATATTTTTAAATGCTTGTTTTGTATTTAAAAAAATGTTTTCATATCAGTTTGCAGTTTAATTATTTTCACTTTAATTTAAAGTTGAAATTTTTCAAAAGCTGACAGATAATTAGTAGATATATAGTACATTACTGGCTTAAGGCTTTTATAACTTCATGACTGAATTATATGACTATCAAACTTTGATATTTTAGAATATTTTGATGAAGTAGATATTAAAAGTCAAGTTACATGTAGTTTTAACTAATAATGACAAGTCACGCATTTAATTGACGTTACATAAAGTATTCAACTGATAATTTTAAACAGTAGTAAGATTGGCAAGGTCGCTAAAGGCTTGATATATAAATTTAATAATCACATTGAGCGGTTTTGATCCCATTTCAGCTCTTGTGAGTCATAGCAAGGTTTCCTCTTATTTATTGGTATGACCGAAACGAATTAAAAAGCAATAAATAAATTCGGGAGTCTTGAAAAAAACAATTTTGTTTCCAAATTGATTATAATAACAAGGGAGAAATTTCACCAAAAAAAAAAAAAACGATAGAAGTAGAACCATAAACAAACACGGATTTAACCGTTACAGTTTCAAATAACATTTACTACTTTTTATTTCACGGGAAAAAATAACAGCTTGGCGCGTAAAAAAAAACAGCTAATCGCACATAAAATCGTTTGATGCAAACACTGGAAGTGGGCGTGGTACTTGATATCTCGGTAGACAAAATAATTCCGCATCTAGCTAAATTTAGTCGGATTGTTTCTGATTAATAAGCCAAAGGTTTGAGGGTCATTATACACTAAAAATTAGAAACTCGATTTCTTCATCGATTTTCTGAAATATTTAAGCTTTGAAATAAACTCGCAATTTTTTTAATCTGTCATTTTTTTAAAAAAGAAATCCGTTTGATGAAAGAGTAGTTAATTACTAAAGAAACGAATATCGCGTTCCTTTTTTTCATTAAGTTTCGTTGTTTGATGTTCAGCAATATTCGCCTCTACATAGCTCTTTTATTTTTTTTCTCCTAACCTGTAATCATCCCCCAAAGGATTTCATCAAATGATTCTGACTCAATTATATACTTTACTCTTAGTGTGTTTAAAATTGAACAGAATGAATGTATTGTGAAACAAATTTATCTATATAAATAAAAATGAATGTTTGTCTGTATGTCTCATATGCGGAGCCATAAGGCTCATCCGCTTGTGATAAAAGTTTGACAACATATTGCTTGCTCTTAAGCAAAAGTTATAGGCATAAAACAATTGTCTAAAGTATAAAAAGTAATTTTAGATCTAATAACCAGGGATTAACCACCAAACAGCTCGCCAAGGAGACACAATTGATTCAGTGAAGATGCCAAATTTAAGCAGGACGTTTAAATTTCGTAATTATTCTATATAAATGATGCAAATCTTTCTCTGAAGCAATATTTTTATTAGAGAGTGTGTTAGAAAGTTTTAGGGTAACTATTCCTCTAGGTTTGAAATTTTAACCAAACATTTAATAAAATGTTAGCGTTTTTTGCACTAACTGCCGAAAATATTACAGTACAAATCATTTTGCACCATTTTTGTTTTCAAAAAATTATCTTTTCTACTATACTAACGATTTTATGGCATAAATATATTTTTTATGTATAATGAATTTTTAAAGAAAATATTCTAACATTAAACTTGTGAACAGTGAACGAATATGAAACGAATCACGGACTACAATAAATAGTTTCTTCCATTACCATTCTGAAAGAACACCAAGCTTTACAATTCTAAAAGAATACACAAATCTAATGCATAAAAATAAATATTTGTTTGTAGAGTAGAATAATAAAAATAGAATGCATATTATTTATGCTTCTCCGTTATTTATACTTCAGTTTCAATGAATGTACTCATTGCCAGCAAGAAAATAAATATCACTCTTCCTATCATTCTTAATTAAACTATTTCGAATTCCGAATGACATTTCCAATATTATTTCTTTTGTGGCAACAACGCGCCGGGTACCAGCTAGTAAAAAATACAAAAGAAAGTAATCTAGAACAAATTTTCTAAAACATGAATTTTATTCCCACTCGCCAAAATAAAACTGAGAACCGATATTATATGCATGACTCAGTTTGAGATCACTAAATAGTCCATGACAATATATGTCTATGGTATGGGTGTGGCTACAGTGTTGGCGGAATCATGCCAATGTGTAGGTTGAATTCTGCCAATGATCGAACCTGCAATGTTAGGAATTGAAGCCCAGTCACTTAACCATTCGGCAAAAGCAATAGCTGATGTCTAGTGGCTGTTACTGGCTTATTAAGATGTTGCCACATGGGTACTTCATTTGAAGATTTTGACAGAATTCAATGTTCTTTTGTACATGAAATGTTTTTTAAGCGATCATGTTTCCTTTAAAGTGATGATAATTTAACGATATAAAAATGTGTTTGATAAAATATGAATTTGAAAGTAATTTCAATTAAGATGCATTCTGAATCATTGTTTTTCACTAAGAGAACGAATTCGTTTTTGCTTTTTTACCAGCAATGAGGTTTATTCACGAGGCAAAAATATGTATCAAAAAATTTTGCCATTTTTTAATTCAGTACTTTTTTCACATTTCCTTAGTTATATGTTAATTTTTCCACCAGTTAGAAAAGAACATAATTGGTTACTATTTTATGACCATTAAAATTATTTAACAGGACAAATGAAGGTATCCCACTACATTAAAAATTCTGGTTTTCAACCACAGTGGAGATTTTTTTAACTGTTATTTTTTGTAGTTTAGACTTTTCTCTTTCCAAAACAATTTATTTTTTCTAGGAAACGGAAGGTCTGGCCTATCATCTGGGAAAATTTTAAACAAAACGAAGCCAAAATGTGTCTTTAACTTCAATTTTAATTTTCATAAAAAATTCTCCTCCGTTAACATATCTCAAAAACTAATAGATTTATTTATATAAAAAAAATTCAGAGTGTGTTTTAAATAAATTGGGTAATTATATAAATCAAAAGTTTTATTGCTGGTGAAACACAGTTTTCATTTATAGGGTTTTTTAGGAAAATTAAGTTGTAAATTTATTGAAAAAAAGGCATATTTACGTCTATTTATACCCATCACTTCAAAGCATCTCAACATCTTTCTTATATTTAGGTTCATTTCACTCATCATTATATTCTATGATTTGTTTGCAAAGAAAAATAGGATTGCTGTATTGCCATTTTGTGTAGAGCGTAAATCGTTTTGATTAAATTTCATTAAAATTTACTACATATTTTTCTGATTCACAAGATATATTATATTTTCAAATAATTTTGTTTGTATTTACAGTGTTTATAATAGACAAAACATCCAAAAATCAGAAATATTTTTTTGAAATCCAATTTTTCAAAAATTTCTCTTTGAACGTAGTCGGGTAAATTAATGGATTTTAGATACTTAATTACCTATTGACCAAGACTTAAACATAAATCAAGAGCAAGAAAATTATTTGATATTAGTACTAAGCTGTATTGATGTTAGGTGACTTACGGCCTTATCACAAGGCGAAATATCGTCTGCACTTTCAGTCAGCTATTTTCCACTTCTACCCTCAGAACCGGTCAGTATTTCATAATCGACAACTTTTTCTAGACAGCTAGAAAATGCCGACGATAGAGATGAAAATATTGTCTGCAAGCGAAATTCAACCAATCATGTAAAACTTTGAAGTGACGTCACGATGACATCATTTTCAGCTGACGGAAAGTGCCGACGATATTTCGCCGTGTGATAAGGCTTTTTTACGACAAGTTTGTCACTATGTTGCAATGCTGTATGAATTGACAGAATTGCGTTTTCTGACAAGGAATCCATTTATTTCTTAAGAATTCACAAAGTTATGCGTTTGATGCTGGTTTCGTTTCAGGAATTTGGAGTCTCAAAATGAGAAGCCAACCAATTGTTGAAGCTTCAAAATGAGTAGGCAATGAATCGATGGTTTATCCCATTTTATTTTGGAGTCGGATCTCATAGTATGGTTTTTCCATTATCTACCGTCTGATGTTGCAGTTTAATTTTGGAGTCTGTTTAAAATGTAAAGCTTTTGAAAGCTATCGTCTGCTGTTCTAGTTTTTCCCTTGGAAATTAATTCTTTAAAAAATAAATAAAAAAGTTAAAATGTTGTTTGTTTAATCGATAAAGATTGTTGATTCAGGGATAATTTCAACAAATTAAAACAGGCCTGTTAGAAAATAATGCAGAAAGTTGTCACATTTGGCGATTTATCTCCAACTAAAGTTACAACTTTCCAAATGATATGTTATCTGAATTCTTAAGAATTGTCTTAATTAATTTAACTTTATATAATTAAGTTATTAATTAAGGCATTAATAACGTTTCCACATGATAACTTGAAATTTGCGGTAGTAATTTCTTTTTTAAATCTCTTTTCCTTTTTTAAAATTACATTTATTTAAATTCACATTCTATTTCTGTATATAAAAGGTTCATGTGAATCTACCACTGAATTTTTTCACAATGGTATTGCCTCCTGAATTTAAAAATATAATATAATATTATCCCTATAAATGACCAAGTAACACCAGCAAAAATAATAAATCATACCATAAATAATAAATCTAAATTCGCTTAAATCTATAATTTAACGAAGTGAATTAATTATTAAAAAATGATTAATAGTAGTCAGCGATTAAATAAATTATGTCCACTGATCACAGAATGAATTTGATTCTGATATTTATCTTATTCTTATACAAACAGATTTAATGAATAGTATGAATATGCAGATGTAAATATAAATAATTTTTTGGAATATTGTAGAAAGAAAAAAAAAAAAAAAAAAAAAAAAAAAAAAATGTTTTTTTTTGTAATTTTTTTTTTTTTTTTTTTGCAATTTTAATTCTCACTTGAATATTAATATATTTTTTGAAACTTCTTATATTTCAAAGCAAAGGGGAAATATGTTTTTGAAAGTAAATATTTTTGTTCTATTGAACACTGTGAAATGGAAAATCAAAATTAATAATCTCAAATAATGCTCAAATTAATAATCTCTTACATGTGAAAATACTAGCAGAACTCGCACGGTGTTGCCCAAGAAAAAAAATGAGTTTTAAACTTAAGTCTAGCCTCCAATTGATGTGACATGGGGATGTTACGCAACATAAAAGAAACTTAAAAAATAGTTAGAAAGAATCAAAAATAGATACAGAAGCAATTTCTTTTTAGCACAAGTTCAGTAATATTTCGACCGTTGAAAAGGTAAAAATGTGATATTCCCATAGACAAAACAATCCAATAAAAATACACAATAGAAAAGATATTTTGAAATTCGTGTTTTTTTCTTCACTTTTTCTCATCTGGCTCAAATTTAAGTGTCTTCCTCTGTCAGCAGACAGGCGATCACTTCGCTTCTCAGCAGACTCCTTCTGTCTCTGAAATTCGGTTGCTGTGCGATTTCATGAAAAACGGTTATTTCGCTCATCAAAAGATACTCATTTCCCAAGTGTGGACATTCTTTCATTGATATTCGCTCAACGAATGTTTCTTTCCCCTTCATTTTCCTTATCGCGCAACAAAGGAAACTTTTTATTTTTTAAAGTCTTTCAACCAAGATTGGATTTCCTTCTTTCGGGCATAGTGAGACTTGAATCGCTGTTCAAAATCAGAGGTAAACAAAGAAACGTATGGCATATGCATACTACAGCTGGCTATTTGCATATGCGCAGTTTGAGGTTTTCGAGCATGCTCGCAACAATTCAAATCGTAATTATAAAACTCCCTTTTTTATTTTGACATGACTTTAATGTACCGAAACCTTCCTTAATAAGTGCTGTACAAAATGATCTAAATATCCCCAAAAATATATCCCTTTAAATATTTGTCGAGTTTTATTTTTCAAAATAAACAGATGCTTTCATGCTTTTACTTTACGGGGAAAAAACATTGCTACAGAGCAACCGCTGGACATTTGAAATCATTGAATCTTCAGATGCGCCATCTGCTGTTAACCATTAGCTTTCTCCGACAAACAACGAATTCTGCGTCAGCAACTCGCTGCTCATCACAAATAGAGCCAATTCCCGCCAAGCGGAAGAGATCGCCAAAACGATGGGACGCAGCAAATTGAATCAGAGGATTGCTTCTGCTGATAATCGGACTTGACATACGCTTAATTTTACCGTAGGCGGATGTCGCCCCCCTAGGGTATTCGTAGATAAGATTTCTGAGGCGATTCGGCAATGCCCCTAATGAAGGGGCAACGGATTTCGAAGATGGCAACTGTTGCCTACCGTGGAGGGCAAATATTGCACTCGCTTTGATAAGATTATGAACGGGGAACATTTCAAAGATTCTTGAGATACGCATTTTTAATGCTTACCTTGAAAGACAGTCATGAGAAATGTACGAAAGATTTGTTTATTCGGTTTCTCGACAATTTATTACATTCTAGATGGTACCAGGCGCGGTGCTGCCCCTGAAAGATATAATTTTAAGTGAAATCAATCAATAACTTGGTAATGTATTATCGAAACAGGATGAACGGAATGGCAGTATATAACATACGAACGGACAAATATTCATTTTTATATATTTGTGTATTCATTTAGAATAGTAAAACTCGGTGTTCTTTCAGAAGGGTAATGAAAGACGTCACTTATTGCATTTCGCGACTCATTTCATATTCGTTCGGAATTCTCAAGTTTCATGTTAGAAAATAGGGTTAAAATATTTTCTTTTAAAATGAATGAAACATAGAAAATGTATTTATGATATAAAATAGTCAATATAGTGAAAAGATACTTTTTGAAAATTATGATGGTGCAAAATAATTTATGTTACAATACTTTTGGTAGTTACTGGGAAAAACGCTAAAATTTAATTAACATTAAAAAAAACCAATGTTAGTCCCTCCCAAACTTTCTCTCATAGTCTGTGATAAAGTTGCTACCACTGAGAATGGCGTGCCTGCATTTGCGTAGTATAGCTACAAAGTATTATCCTTTAATTTTAGATTTAGCATTCCTACAGAATCCATTGTCTCCTCGGCGAGTTATTTGGAGATGAATCCTTGGTAAACAAGTGCAATTCAGATTCGAAATTTTTTATTTGATTTTAGATCATTTTACTATTCTTACAACCATCCCGCAGGTGTAACCAATAAGGTGACCCAATTTCATCGTCATCGGATGCACGAGTTAGGGAGGCATAAGAGACATACGGACAAACATTCATTTTTATTTGTATAGTTAAATCAATAATTTATTGTCTAATTTTTGATTTAAAAATGTGTACAACAGGCTCACGGTTGAATCTATGGTTTTATATTTTAATGCTTCCTAATCTAAAAAACCAGTCGCAAAAAGATCTAATCATTTCAGAGGTCCCATGGATGGAATTATATAAAATCACTGGTTGGTACGTTTTCCTAAAGCCTTCTTTCCTAGCTGTCTTTTCCAAACTATAAATGACAACATTTTTTATGATGACTATGGTTTTTAAATTTCTTTTCTGAGTCAGAAGGTATATTTCTTATTCGTCTCTTCTATTAAGGGTGGTCGATAACTTCCTCTAAAGTGTACGTACACACTTCGAAAAATCGTTCAAAATATCAAATATTTTTATAGCTTCAAAATCTTCACTGGTATTTTAGATTTTAAACGATACGAACATGTTGTCAGTATTCGGAATGTCTCTCGAGTTATAAAGATTCTTCTTGAAATACTTTCACTAAAAACTCTAGTTTCATTTTTTTTTAAATTCATTTTACGAAGAATGATATTTTCCCACTATTTTGCTTCATTCAAACAATCTTAACCCAATAAAAAATCCACTAAATACAATTAATTGCATATCAAAATAATCTGTATGAAGCAGTTGATGTTTTGTACCTGAATCATACATTCATAGAAATAAATTTTTAACAGCTATTTGAAGTATTAAATGACGGAAAAAATCTCGCATTTTCTATTCATCGTTGATTAAAAAATGTTAAAAATTAACTATATGTTTTTATAACTTTATGAGGAATGAAATTTTCCCACTCTGTTGCTTCAATCAAACAATCATAACTCAGCAAGAATTTAACCAAACACAATTATTTGTACATCAAAATAATCTGTTTGATAGTTTTTTTTTTTTGTCAATCTGTTTTTGAGGTCGATCACATGAAGACTCATATTAGGCATCATTTCCAACTAGAATGGGGTGTCTGTATTGTTTAGAATTTAAGATATCAAGTTTCAAAAAATATTCTAATTAGTTCATTAACATGTCGAATGCCAAGACCCTTTTCAGATATCTGGCCTAAAATGACACAAACTCATTTGAACTCCTTTTTATAATTATATTTTTTTTGTTCGTTTTTTAATACATTTTCTTTTTATGCCAGCCTGCATTGATTTTGTGTTCTATTTCCAGAAGCCATCTATCGATATGAGTACTGACATACTAGGAGTACTGACATATAGTTGATTCGTAGCTGCACAGAAATGAAAAGTAAACATGGCACGGGAAAACACGTAGGTGTCGTCCTAGAAAAGAACGCAATCTACGAGTTATCTCGTCTTTGGCAATGAACATGTTAAGTTTTAATTAATTAATAGTTAGTGTAATATGATTTTTTCTCTCACTGAAATGAATTGCAACATATATTAGGGACCTGCAGTAAAAAACTGGATTTTTAATTAATTAAATTTTTAAAAATAAATCTTGTAGTGTGTATGTACACCTTAAGGGTCGTTCATCACCTTTAAGCGCATACTCTGCTGCGAACACGATTGTTAATTTTCAACATAAGGAGGAGTTTCCAAAAGTGTCAAAACACGGATTCCATTGAAAAAAACGCATCGAGTTTAAAATACATTCTCTCCGGAGGAATATCTCGTTAATGTTCTTTCCATAGAAGCGTTTTCAACCTTGATATCCCACCGCCCGGACTTTCGACAGATCTTAAAAACGGTCCATGAATGTCAGCAGGCCGTAAAAAATGCTCGTACCCCATTGCCCCACGACAGAAAACACCATAAACAACCGACTTTCTTGTGCAGGCGTTACTGACGCAATTGTAGAACTTCCCCGAAAAAAAGGCGGGAAACGAAGACAATGAAGATGAGCAGTAGTTCATTTTCTCTAACCCCGAGCTGAGCGCGTGCGCTCAACCGTGAAAGAATTCAATGCCGAATTTTGTCGCCGAATGACATCGGCATCCGGCAAAGGTGAAGGAGAGATGAGATTCTCTATATAAAGCTTATACTTTCTGCCGGGATGTGACAGAAGGGAGAATCCGAGAGTTTGGAATTTTTTTTTCCATAATAATGAAACGAAGAGGTGAGTCAGACGTAATTTTATTTTTTCTCTGTGGTAAATTTATTTTTAGATATATATATATATGTATATAAAAGAAATCGCATTCGTTTGATAGATTTTATTTGACAGTTCACAAAATGTCTGTTAGCCAAGTAAATTGAAATTTTTTTTTAAATCATTCACAATCTATTGATGTTTAATATAGAATTCTAATTGATTGAATCTGTTATAGAATTCCAAGTAATTAATGATTATTTAAATTTTAATCATCTGAAAGCTCCTTTAAAATATCAGGTCCCATTTCGAATGTTCGAAGCCAATCATCTTAAATTTTACTGACTACTAATTTTTTTTCTCATTGATTCATTTAAAATATTTATACATACATATATACACGTATATATATATATATATATAAAGAGAGGGAGAGAGAGAGAGACAGAGAGAGAGAGAGAGCACGTTTTCATTGTTAAATATTAGCCTTTAATAATTTCAAAACTATATTGTGTTATTTACGAATCAGGCCGAAGTCCTAATTTCGCAACCAATACCTTTGAAGTAATGTGAAGAGCACATGCGGAATTTCATTAATCCAGATCGTCGGGTTTTTTCATTGCCGCATTTTGCATATACATCTACGGACAAACGGAAAAGAAGTCGATGAATTGGATCCTAGAAACATCTGCAATTCTGAAATAAAGGATGCAGGCTAAATCCCACCCATCTGTTTATTCCGTTTTTTAGCACGTCTCCATGCTCTGGACTTGATCGTCCAAAGATGACTGAGACGTTGATTGATTTGTCTCAGACATCTGTTGCAATCATGGCAAGAAAATTACTCTGGTAGTTTCTTTTCTTCCAACTGTTTGTGTTTTTCAGCCAATGGTAATGGTGACTCCAAAATTTCATTGAATACGCAAAGAAGTTGTCCCCCTAACCAATCGCATGGAAATATGAAACTAGATCGATGTGGCGAAGCTTTATAAATTAAACACCATTTTTCCTGAAGAAATATCTATTGAGGTATAGATGTGCCGCCAAACAATTTTGACTTGTGATTATTGGAAAAATAAAAAATAAACTAAATATTAACAACTAAAACCTCATTATTTACTACAAAAAAAGACATTTTACACTGTATAGCAGCAATTGTTTTAGTTACATGTGTCATTCGAATTAAGTTTGGAGTTTTGGAGCTTTTTTTATTTTATTGGCACACGAGCCTATGCTGTGCCAAACTGTATTTGTTTTAGGATTGAAATACAGAATTTCAGCTATGAAATGGAATAATGAATAAATTTCGAATTAAAGTAGCATGAGTGTGACATCTGTTGCTGCAGATTGGATTACAAATAACTTATATTGGGATTGTAAGATGCTCAGAATGCATGCTGAATGGGATTCATCTACCAAACCGTTTCTAAGCCAGTCTTTAATGCTATTCATCTCTGACAGTAATGACTCTTATGCATGGATGAAAATATGCTTCAAATAGCATGAGACAGCTTCTTCAAACTGTTAAATAGGACTGGAATCGAGTTCCATGTTTCCCAAATTTCTCTACTACCATTTCTACTTATATTACTAGTAAATCTTTCAGTTTCAATCCATTTCAACTTTTTCTTTTTTTTTTTTTTTCAATAAACTTTTGAATCCACATTGAACTAGACTGGAAATCAATCAGTTGCATATCGAATTCTTAGATTTCCAATCAATCAAATTGGCAAAATTTCAGTGTAAGAAATATAGTCACATGTAAAACTTTTTGATCGGTGACGTGCCGAAAATATTGTATCCCGTGCCAGCAATGGCATGCATGCCATTGCTGGTCATTGCTATTTCACTATATCTGCTCTTAGTAATTCAGAGGACTGCTTGCATTAAATTCACAAATAATAATTCTGAAATATTTAACTTTGGAGTATTGGAGATTGATACTTGCCACGCAATTAATAGTGGTAATTAATTCTGCATAATAAATCGATGCATACCCTTTAAACATTTCAAAGTTGTGTTGTATGTCATAGTAAAGACACGAAAATCTCAATATCGTACATTTCGGAGATTGCATTTACCTCTGTATGCTTCATAGATGAAAAGATATGACAAGTAATACATATAAAAAATTTAAATTAATTCCTACTTATTTTTTGTATTATTTATACATATATTACTAATAATTGGGTGACTCGTCAGTCATCTCAGAACTTGGCGATGGATGCGGCGACTTTGAAGATAAAATAGAAATTACTGTATAATTGAAAATGAATCAATATTTGGAAAAAAACTGTATTAACATCCGGTGTCATCTACTAGAAATTATAAAAAATGTATTTAAATTTGAGTGGCTGAATAAAATGTTATATATATATATATATATATATAT
>JAPMOQ010053175.1:368468-397800 GCA_026543055.1 Argiope trifasciata | reverse complement strand
GTGTGTGTGTGTGTGTGTGTGTGTGTGTGTGTGTGTGTGATTGGTTGTCTGTATGTCTCTTATGCCTGCCTGCCTCAACCATTCATCCGATGGCGATGAAACTGGGTCAGCTTATTGCTTACCTACGGGATGGTTATAGGCATAGTAAAATTATCTAAATTTTTTTTAAAAAAAATTGAATCCCAAGCGCATTTATTGACCAAGGATCAATCTCCAAATATCTGTCCGGGAAGACAATAGGCTCAACAGAAATGCTAAATCCTAGTGAAAGGTTCCTATTTTGTAGCTATATTAGGCAAATGTCATGCAAGTCATTCTCAGAAGTAACAACTTTATGACACATTATGCTTAATTTACAAAAATTGTCTTTTCAGTTATATTAACGATTCTATGGTATAAATATATTTCCTATGTTTAATCAATGTTAGAAAAAATATTTTAATCCCATTATCTAAAATTAAATTTGAGAATTCCGACCGAATAGGAAACGAATCACGAGATACCATAAATAATTTCTTTCATGACCATTCTGAAAAAACATCGAGTATTAGGATTCTAAATGAATACACAAATCTAATCTATAAAAAGGAGTATTTGTTTGTTCGTACTTTATATACTGTTGTACGGTTCCTCCTATTTCGATAAAACATTGCCAAATTAGTGATTAATTCCAAATTATATATATATATATATATATATATATATATATATATATTGGGAGAGTGTGAACCAATAGTAGGAATTGAAAATGCAAATACGAAAAGAAAATAAACGTTATTTCGGAAAGTAATATTTCTAACATTACCAGCAGACTGTCTAAAAATGGTAAACAGATATCATTTCATCATCGAAGTAAATATTTTATCTTTTCCTAAAGGCACGCGCTCGTAAATCAATTCTGTTCCTCAGACTGAGCGATTGGACAGAAAACGTGGAGGATGATCAACCGAACATTGAGAGAAATAAAAATAAACTTACTGCATCAATGGTTTAATACCCCGTTCACGTACGACTGATTTCATAACAAAAGGATTACACCGTTTGACATTTTGAAAGCAAGCATGTTTAAAAAAAAAACAAGCACGTGCTTGCGTTTTGCTTGTTTTATGAAAAGAAAAATGTGTTCCGATAAATCAAAGGATTTATCAGAAAGAATGAACAATCGGGAATATTTTATTTTAAACTGAGTTTCTTTATTGAATGTGAGATTTAGAAAGAGAGGAATTTTAAAATAAGGAGACTCGTTTAAATGATGACGTCAAATACTTAGAAAAATTATAGTAATCTCTTCACCCGAACTTAGGACGGTAGTGTGTGAAATTTGAGGGAAGGCTTCTATATTCAAAAGTAATTGTACGTTTTTGATCGAATAAATTTTTTGAAGGGTTAAAAAACAGATATCATTTCATCATCGGTCTTTTAAAAAAATATGTTTTCTTAAGTTAATTTTATTTCGATATTCACACTATTGAAAAAAAAATACATATGCGCGTCATTCCCAACTTTGAGAAAAAACGATATTAGACAAAAGATAAGTTCTGCTTGCTAATTTTATTTATATACAAATGCGAAATATTTTCTCAATTTCCACATGTGAAATATTTCATAACAAAAAGATTGCAATGTGCTCGTGTATCGTAAAACGCTGTGTGACATGTTGAAAGTAAATTTCTTTCAAATCCGTTTGCTTCATTCATTAAAAGAAGAAGAAAAATGCTAGAACTATTTTAAAAAAGGATTAAACAGCGGGAGTAAGTATATGAAAAGTATTTCACAATATTCGCAAATGTACCAGGGGTTTGAAAAGAAACGGCTATAATCGACTATCATTGATTGAACCGTGAATGAATTCAGTGCAAAATTAAAATTTCCGCTTAAACAGAAATTAGAAAAACAGAGTAAAACTATTGTGCTCAGTTCCATTGTTTGAATTTACATATCCTGTTAAAAAATGTTTTGAATACTGCACCTTTTTTTAATTTTTTAATTTCACTAAAAATATATAGCTTATCCTATCACATGTTTCTATGATACTAATGTATTGATAAATTGTCAATAAGGTGATTTCAAGCAGCTTCCAAATCTGACAAATTATTAATTACCGTTCTAGATGTATTTTCCTCATGCGCTATTTGGGCCGCAGTGACCTGGTGGTAAGGTTTCGGCTTCCGAACTGATTCCACCTCAGATCCGCCGTGTAACCACGGGTCTGGTGCACGTTAATGCTCGGACCACACGTCCTCCAGTTGTTGTGCGGTTTATGTTTGTGCAGCTCAGGTGTCGTCCTCTTCCTCTGACCGTGGTTCAAAATGACGAGATCCGCAACCAAATAGCCCTAAATGCTGTTTCAAAACGGAACTTTAATGCATAACTAAACTAAACCAAACCATGTTCTAGTTTAAAACCCAGACTTGTTTGCAGATAAACTAAGAGAAAAAAAAAGTATTATAGTTTTAAAAAGTCCAGAATTTTTATGATTTGAAAAGATAATGAGCATTTTTTTGTTTTTTCGTTAATTGCACATTCATTGAGAGGATTTTTCAGGAAATGGAACGGCTAAAATGCCAAATATATTGAAAGAAATGTCAATCGATTTGGCCAAGTATTGGCACAGGGATGGCGAACCAGTGGCACGCCTGCCAGTGATGGAACGCGGCAGAATATTTTGGGCATGCTGCCTTTCAAAACGGCTTACACGTTACTTCATTCGATAAAATTAGTTTGTCCTAATTCGCCTCGTTGGAAATGGAAGAATTTGAAATGCAACGGATTGATTTCCAGCCTAGTACAATGTGAATTCAAGAATGAATCGAATCAAAGAAAAAGTCGGAATTAATTAAAACTTAAGGTTAGCAAGCAACATAAGTAAAAATACCAGTAACGAAATATTGGAAACAAGAAAATTCCATTCAAACATTTCAGTGTTTGAAGAATCTGGCTCATGCTATTTTTCGCATATTTTCATCTATACCTGCGAATCATTACTTATAGAGACGAATAACATGAAAAACTCGCTTAGAAAACCGTTTGGTAGATGAATCCCATTCAGCATTCATTCTGAGCATCTTACATTCCTAATATCAATTATTTGTCATCCAATCTAAAACAACAGAAGTCAAAGTGTTACTTTAATTTTAATTGCGCGTAATATAATTAAAATATTTAATGCTAATCAGTGCACAATGTATTTATTCGTAGTAAATAAAAAGTTTTGAGTTGTTAGTATTTAGTTTTACTATTTTCCCAATAATCACATGCCGAAATTATTTGACTGCACGTCTATAACTCATTAAACATTTCTTTAGAAAAAATGGCACTTGAATCCGTAAGTGTTCGCCATCTCTGTGCTAACCAATCAAGTAACTCCTGCGTAACGAAATACTCGTCATTTATGGATAAAATTTAGTTTAGTGGTGCTGTTACAAATGTTAAATGTTTAAATCAGCATCCCTTCGAATGAAGTAATTCAACCGGTTTTCAGTTAAGGATAATATACGTGGGTACATTTATTACAGAAATACTGTCTAGTGATGATGTCGTGTCCGTGTTTCCTCGGAAAGGGGGTGCAGTAGCTTCTGAGGATAAAGACCCTGAGAACACAGAGGTCATAAGTCTGACTTCTAGCTCATATGAAGATAACCCACACACATTCGCTTACACAAGTAATTTTTACAATGGAACGCCTCACAGATTTGAGCACAGAATAACCATGCCCGAACCGGGACTCCCAAATCACGGGGAAGACGAGCTACCCTTAAGGCCAGGACTCCAGTACTGCCCACCGATCTGGGTGTTAAAAACAGAAAAATTCTCGTTTAAGAGTGTTTAGCACATTCTGACCTGTTTCGCTATTTTCACTCTTCCATTAAAAGAAGTATTAACTTTGAGAGATTCAATCATAGGGTTTCTTTTTATTCTCGAGCACATACACCACGTGAGGGATTTACAAACGCTTACTAGCAGTTTTACAATCACTCTTGAGACCACGGTAGCCTGGTTGGCAGAGCGTCCATCTCGTCAACGAAAGGTCGCGGGTTCTGTCCTCGTCTCGGCCGAAGACCGCCGTGATGGTTCATGGCAGTGGGGCACGTTCAATATGCGAAGTCCTCCAAGTTCCCATATACCTCTGGGGGTACTGAATCAGGTGTGAGTCGGTCTCTGTTGGGATCTCATTTCTGGCTTGCGGATGGATGAGAGAGTACGACCACCCCCTCAAAAGGGTTGTGTCGTGAGTGTTCTACCAAAGTCGTCCTTTCCCTTGATCGGTGCTCGTCAACAACGAAAACCGCACACTTCTGCTTACATACGAAAGAGCCAAATCTCATTAGGGCTTGGTATGACCGAGTTGCATTAGACCGACCCGACCCGAAAATCATCCTTACAAGAATACGTTTTGGAAGGAAAAAAATTTAAAACCCATAAACAACATTATGGGTCAGAAATTAATTAAATTTATGAAATCCATAGAAATAAAATTGAAAGTTGGAAAAAAGTTGTAACGATGTTTAATGATAATAAAACGCATAGATATTATTATACAGTCATACTATAAATTAATGAACTAAATAACAAACTAACTAAGTAAACTAACACTTTAATTTGAAACCATATAGAAAGTTTAAAATGTGATGTTTCCATTTAGAAGGTTTTTATTTGTAAAGTCTTTCAATAAAAACACAAACACCAAATCAAAGAAATTGATTAAGGTATTTGACTACGTTCAACGGAAAAGTTTTGAAAAATTTGTATTTTAAAAAATCTACTTATGGTTTTTAGATGTATTGTCAATTATAAACACAATTAATACAAAAAAAAAGGTAAGAAAATATATTTTGATCAATAAGAAAAAAGAGTAATAAAGTTTAAGGAAATTTAACCAAAACGGTTAACGTTCTGCACGAAATTGTACTGCAACAATCTTATTTTTCTTAATAGACAAGTTATAGAATATATCAATGAATGAAATGAACCAAAATCGAAGAAAATTCTTGAGACGCAAAGAATCTATGAGTAAAAATATACGTACATATGCATTTTTTCCATAAATTCGCAGCTTCAATTTTTCTTAAAACGCCCACATATGAAAAAGTATTCCCCCAACAATAAAATTTTTGGTTCATTGTCATTGCCCATAGTATTTAAAACACATGCTGAAATTTTTAAGGAAATTTTTCTATTAGTTTTTGAAATATCATGTTAACGGTGAAGAATTTTTATGGAAATTACAATACTGAGAAAATTGCAGTGAAAAATATGTTTAAAATTCCCCTGACTGATAGGTCAGTCCTTCCTTTTCTGGGAAGATATAAACTGCTTTGGAAAGAAGAAAGTCCGAATTACAAGAAATGCCAACAAATAACAATAACAAATTCAACAATGTGTTCGATAACCAATGTTATTGATGTAGTCGATTACATTAAAATCGCATAAGCAAATTCTCTTCGTAACCTACATGACGAAGTTATATAAATAATTTCATGGAGAATTTCGATGCAATACCAAGAACACACAATTATACATCAATCTTCAACAAGTCACATAACAGATGTCCTTCGGAATAATTACCCCTTCGAATAAGTACCACAGCGTCCTTTAGAAGAAGGAATGTCTTAAACTCAAAGGAGATATGAAGAAGCAGAAGTTGATGGCTGAAGAATTTTATGTTCCTACTTTCCTCTCTCTCCCAACTCTCCCAGAAATGGTTTGAGATAATCACCTGCAGAGGTAGGAGGGAAGGAATTTTAAATACCCAAAGTTAAATCAGGAAGGCACCGGAGCGAACCAGAAATCGATGCCGAAATCAGCGTTGCTTATCGAATATGAGACATCTGCCCAACACTGCATGAAGGTGAAGTCTCGTAAATATTAGAAAGCCAGCCACTGTGAAGCCATCGCAAAACGAAAGATTTTGTAAATTAAAATTAACACCTCTAAGAAAGTACAGTATTTTATAATTTGGTTTATATGGATATGTATAGATTAAATAACGCACTTCTGGACTTCTTATGTGTGGAAAGAGACATGATTATCCGGTCAAAAGATAAAAAGTGTTAAAATTAACAAGTCGATAGAGTTGAATTGGGAAGGGAAGCAAGTGAAATCTAGATAATCTGAATATTGCAATCCATTTCTCTCAAATAAAGAAATTAAGGTTAAGAAAATTTCTATTTGGAGAAAGAATCTGAAATAACAAAGTGATTGTGATGTAAGTTTTCAGGCATAAGTGCAAGCTTTAAAAATGGCCATTAAATATTGTGAAAGGGTGGAGGACGGCCAAAAGTGCTCAATTTTTTTCCGATTCTCTGTCAGTTTTACAAGCCATGCAGTCATCTCAGGATTGCAATAAGGAAATAAGGACGATAAAAGAAAAGATAAAAAGTGTTAAAATCAACAAGTCGATACAGTTGAATTGGATGAAGGCCCATATTGGGATAGATGGTAATGAAAAGGCTTATCACTGTGCGAAGTCAACGACACAGAAAGATAATATTGATATTATTGTCCCCAGATCAAGTGGTGTCTAGAAAAAGGAATGAAGCGAAGAAACAAAACTACAATAGTTTGACAGATGGTATATGTCCAAAAAAGGAAGAGCCCTTTCGCCTTCATTCCTAATCCGGAAAATAAAAATAAGAAGATCATCTTTCATCCACTAATAATCCAAATATCTGGCCATTGGAGATTTCCTGCCTATTTCCAAAGATTTGGAAGAACTTAGGAATATAAATGCATTTGTGGAGAAATGGGTACGGCTTACCACTTTTGAATAGAATGCATGGAAGTCTCAACCTTAAGGAAAAACCTTAAGATGGTCAATAATGACTTAAGTACGGTACTGATGGCACCAGGTCATCCCCAAACCCTGATGGATAGGACGTCAAAGATGGACAGTTTCATTCCAAATGTTTGTGAGTGTGCAGGTGGGGAGAAAGACAGCTATTTAACTACCCCGAAAGGAATGTTAGTTTGACTGATCTGTTGATGTAACGTTGGACAATATTTATTCAGCAGTGGACCACAGCAAATCCTGTCGGTAGTGCTACGTTCAGTGGTGGCGGGGTCGGCTGTATACAAGAAGAAGAAGATGATTATCTGGTTATTTTTAGAGAACTGGCAAACATAATAAATCATTGCGAAGAGGGAAACAACTTGTGAAATGATAGGCATTATAAAAAGCAAATTATCAAATATTTTGTAATAAAGGGAGTTTGAAGCGTCTGTTATAATTTGATTTCTCTGAGGAATTTGAATTCTCCTTACAGTTTTAGGTTTCGTTCATTGTATACTAAGCAGTACCCGCACGGCGTTGCCCGTGGCATATCATCGAAGAAGAAAAATTAGCTTTAAACTTATGTCTAGCCTCCAATTGATATGACATGGGCATGTTACGCAACATCAAACAAACATGAAAATTTGTATAGAAACAATCAAAAATAGCAACAACAATAGAGAGAAGCGTTTTGGCATTTAATCTTTTTTTTCCAATTTTTTTTCCTTCTTCGGGCATAATGAGATTCAAATCGCTTTTTCAAATCAGACTGAAACAAAGAAGCGTATCGCAGGTGCATACCACAGCTCTTGCTATTTGCTCATCCGCAGTTTGAGGATTTCATGCATGCGTGGAATAATTAAAATTGCAATTGTAAAACGCCTTTTTTTATTTCCATACGACTTTAATGCACTAAACCCTCCCTCAATAAATGCTGTTCAAAATGATATAAATATCTCCAATATCCGTTCACTGTTTATCGAGTGTTTTTGGTCACTTCATTTTATTAAACCGCCTGGTTGTTGGATGATTTCTATTTGGTTATCAGAGAGTACTGTGAGGTCATATTATTCATTTCTAAATTGATTTTTAATTCAAAAGTGTTTGAAATCTCGACTGTGTAAATAGTGCTTCCCCGCCTCCCCTCGTTATTTTATAAAAATGGGTGCTAAATAAATATTAATTTCACTCGGAAAATTAAATTTAGCACAGATTGTTAGGATTAATGATTCTGACATTCTTATGGTGCTACACTGATATATAAGATAATTACTAACAGCTGCGATTTTACCACGCATTTCCAAGAAGGTTTATAAGTGAAATGAATAAACTATATCCCTAATCGAAAACAAATTAGTTTTAAAAATTTATGGATCGTAGTACTTAAAATGAAGGGAACCATGGAAATGAACTTTGGGATGATGATAAATGTGTCATTTAACTTCACATGCTGTTGCCGGCAATATATCACCTAAAATTGCAAATTTTAGGCTTCTCCTACTGATTATGTATGTAGCTGAATATTGAAAGGCTTTATTTAGTTTATCGGGAAAGAATAATCCATTAATATTTTTCGATATTAGCCTAGCAGTTAATTGGTATTTAAGATCAAATCGAATACCCTCGGATGATATGGATTTTGATGTAAGAATCCCTTTTTAGTTAACTATTACTCTTTCAATTATGAAGCACTATCAAATAGGGCATTTACTCGGGTTTAGCATTACAACAAGCGATTTAAACAGAGTCAGAGATTGAAGTGCAAGTTAGTTTCAAAACAAAACTATTTCAATAGTATTTCTTTTCCAATATCTATTTTGATTTTAATAGAGATTATTCAATTTTTTAAATTGCACAACTTCGTTTTAAAATCAATAAACTGCATTGTATGATTTGGCTAAAGGAATAGGCCTTTTCCCGAAGTTTGGCGAGATGTTAGCCAGGAGAACTGTTTCAGTTCAATCGCCGTAACTTACACTCATTCATGTTTCCTTTCTCGTTACAAGTAAATAAGTGGCTCCTCTGGGTTCATCAGGAAAAGGGTTTCATCGCCCGACCCTAACTCGCCCATTCAGGAAAAACGGCATTAATGAGGAAAGAAAAGTATTGGATGGTCAAACTCTTTCTTTTATTAGTCTATCAGTAGAGAGTAATCTCAGGCTTCCGAAGCTGTTCATCTTTAATAACGCATAACAAAGATTAACAAGTAACAAGATATGAAAGAAAGATAAAATATAACAAGATATGATATATATATATATATATATATATATATATGTTACTGTGAAAGTCCGAAATCTGGAGAATGTCGACATTCGCTGGTGAATGTCAACATTCACGTAGTCGCTTGGTGTATGTCCGAAATATTTGCTAGATATCCTCATTTCTCACTTACACCGGCAAATGTCGACATCCACAATGCACTAATGGTTAATCTTGAATATGCGTTTCATCTCTCCGTATCCGGAGAGGAGAAATGCAGATTTGCATTTTCTTATCTCAATATTTCTCTGTTGACCTTGTGTTCCAGCAAAACACAACGTGCTCTAGGCCGCACCTCTTTGTTGACGTTGCCTTCTGTTATCTCCTTTTCGAGCTCTTTAATCATCTTTTCAAATTCCACCAAAGCTTGTCTGTGATTGTCGACATATACCGGCGATGGTCCGAAAGTGCAAGAAATGTAATCAATTGTACGGTCTTTCACCAACGTTTTTGGTATGTGTTGACATTCACCAGCGAATGTCGACATTCTCCAATTTCGGTCTCTCACAGTAACATATATATATATATATATATATATATATATATATATTCATTCATTCATTCATAAACATGCAGGGGTCGTGATGGCCAAGCAATTATAAGTCCAGATGATATTTTAGAATTTATGATGTTAGATTAATGGTGAATGACAATGAAGTTAGATTAATGGTGAACAAATGATGATGACTCATTTACAGGATGGAATGGATCATCAAGTTCGTCTTTTAGAAATACGTTGTCATATCGTCTTTTTACATGCGTTTTCTATTGTTTTAGTACGGCGTAATCATCTTGCCTCGTTTTCACCACCAGAGGGCTGCTTTGTGGCGGAAAGTGAGGTCACAGGTGACGCTCAACGGCGGGAAATGATATACCTGGTTCCACAAATATTTATATATATTTTCAAAAAAATAATATTATATTCCTATCATATGCTGAATATATATGATTTTATGATAAGAAACTTTTTTGTTCACAAAATGCTTGTCCAAATTCCAATATATGACTGATTTCAGATGCTAGACAAACTAATATTAAATTCATTGATTTCACTGGAAAATATATACTGGAAAAAATAAGAACACTATCTTCCCAGAAATGCGGTTTAAGCAACTTTCAACGACAATTTATTGAAATGGATGTCAAAATATTTCGAGATGTTGTCATGTCGTCTTCGTCTTTCGAGTTTAGAAAAGTAATATCGATTATATGAAGAGATGTCTGAGATCTATCAAAGCAAAACGCAATAAATCTGGATGCTGGTTTCGAAATAAGGCTGAAAATAACGATAGTAAAAAACCTGAAAACAAGGAATCATATGAAGAACATTCTTTTGAAAGAAAGATGTTATTATTTATGATTTCTTACAATAATTGTAGTGTATACTAGAAAGTAAAATGAAAATAGGGCATTTCATGGTTTTATGGAAAATAGAGAAAAATATGATGCATAAAGTCATTTATATATAAGCAACAATTCGTGCAAAAATATATTGGAAAAAGAGCAAGAATTTTATCTTCCTATAAATAAATTAAAAATCAACGAAGATCTATGATAAAAGAAAAACGGGGCATATGTGTGTCTTTAGTGCATAGTGTCTCGTATCTTTAGTTTTTAGAAAAACAAATGCGCAAATCCCCACCCAAAATAAAAATTAAAAATTCAGTGAAGATTTCAACTCTATTTAAATCCAAGACTAAAAATAAAGAAATTTGATAGAAACAAAAATTGCATTTTAATAAAATTTTTGCACTTAAACAATTAGATATAAAAAAGAAAACATAAAAGATAACATTAAAATACTCAACAAATTTAGGTTCCTACACATTTTTTTCATTTATTTATGAAAGATTAATGACAATAGATAAAAGAGTTCAGTTATAAATATTCATCAAAAATACATATTAGAAAATAAACTTCTGTGTCTTGGAATGTTTCACGCATGAACTAAACATGCATATAAGTAAAAAAAAAATCATTAGGAAATATTGATGTAAAATAAGTAATCACAGATTTGCAGGCAAGAAATAGATTTTATTGCTGATCATTTAATACCTTAATGTTTTATTTATGTATGCCCACGATTTTTAGCTCTTAACAATGGAACACTTTAACATTTACCTCTTAATTATATTTTACTTATAATTTTCAGATTCAATTTTTTCTTCTCCCGCAAAAATTTGCTGTTAATGGAATTTTAAAACTCTTTTTTTTTTAACGATTTCATATAGATAGAAACGACGCACTTTTATAAGTTTGTTTAAATATTAGCGTTTCCAGAATAACTTTATAAGGCATAACTATTATGGTATTTGCATAAAACACAAATTTATGCAAAATTTTGGAACAGCTAGTATATGAAATGCCAAACAGGTTTAAAGTCAATAAAAATAATAGCTTTCTAGTTTTACTGCCGTTCGTAAATATCTTACTTGGAAAAAATGTAACTTAATTATTAACAATGTAACTTAATTTTAAAATCCTATCATTTCGGCAATAAACAAGCAAACAAACAAAAAATTAAAAAAAATGTTTATCAAATATGCGAATGAAATATATTTCTGTTTTATCAAATCATGATATTTATTATGTTCCTTGCATATTTTGAAATTTCTTAAAGCTTCCAAATGAATTGAAATGTGCAAATTTCTGTAACCGTTATAAACTTCTGTCGTAACAATTTACTCCTTCGGAATTCTTAAAATTAATTTAATCTTCCACGTGTTACTTATTCAATGATCACAGGGGAAGGTTTTCATTTCGCGATCATTCGAAGCTAAATCAGGAAAATCAGATTCTTAATAATAATCTTGTTTCTTTGTAACGTATGACGTAGCTATTACATTTCAGAAAGTTTGATTATTCGAAATATGTGTCGCAATTTCAATTTTTATTTATTGCCTTAGTGCAGATTACAACATTTAAACATTTATGAAACGTTTGAAGTGTAAGTAATCGAATTTATTAGCGACAGCTGGTACCCGGCGCGTTGCTGCCGCCGCAAAAAAATGATATTAATTGCAATCAATCACTATTTTTGCAAATAGAATGAACGGTGCGGCAGCAAATATATATATATATATATATATATATATATATATATATATATATATATATATAATTTGTGTATTCTTTAAGAATTGTAATACTTGGTGTTCTTTTAGAATGGTGATGAAAGAAACTATTTATTGTGTCTCGTGATTCGTTTAAGACCCGTTTTGAATTCTCATGTTCAATGTTAAAAAGTGTAATTAAAATATTTTCTTTTAAAAGGGATTAAACATAGAAAATATATTCATGCCGGACCATGAAATCTGCCGTATAGTTGGAAAGACAATTTTTGAAAATTAGAATGGTGCAAACTTATTTCTACTATAATATTCTTGGTAATTACTGCGAAAAACTCTCAAATTTAAAGAAAAAAAGAAAACCCCACTGTTGGTCTCCTTGAAACTTTCTCACATAATCTTTAAAAAAATTGTTACCTCTGATAATGACTTGCATGGCATGATCGCACTATAGCTACAAAATATGAACCTTTAACTTGGATTTAATATTCATACCGAAACTATTGCATTTTATTTGGAGATGAATCCTTTCTAAATACATGCGACTGAGATTCGAATTTTAAATTTTTTTTAGAATATTGTACTATCCCTGTAGCCATCCTGCAGGTGTAAGCAAATAAGCTGAGCAAGTTTCATCGCAATCGGACGAACGGTTTAGGAAGGCATACAGACAAACATTCATTTTTATTTATATGGATGTCCAGCTTTAATATCACTTTCGGAAATTTTATATAAAAACTGAAATGAGTATGGGAACTGCTTGAAATACAAAATAAATATAGCACGAGAAAACAATGTCACTTCCGTCCGAGAAAGGTTTCAAAAACCATTAATATTTTTAAATTTTGAATAAAAGTTAAAATTACAATAAAATTACTAACAAAAAGCCAAAAATTGCATCAGAATATGACATTTAATCACACTCTCATGTAACCCTATGAGTTCTGACTGCCGGATATTGCCTTGTTTGCCATTGAGAAGACTCAGGCAATTGTGGGCGGTTAAGGTTAAACTCGTTTCACTAAGAAAAAAACCATATTATTCTAATTACATTGTTGTTGTTTTCACTAGCACTGACATAGACGTTTCATTGACTGGCTCACTGACACCTGTCAACGAATTTAAGCCTCAATTAGTGTCTCTTGTTTTTTAGTAACGCCAAATAGGTCCAAAAGTACGACTTATCTACTTCAATCTTCACATTCGCTTGAACAACACCTTTTTACAGGAGGGAGGCACATTCACACATCTCACAGATAGAACACAGAATAACAACCATGCCGGAACCGGGAATCGAACCCGGGATGTCGAGAACTCTAAGAAGAAATCTAGAGTTAACCGTAGGCCAGGATGCTTGCACTTTAATTATTAACAAATCATTTGATATTTAATGAGCTAATTACCACATTTTTTGGAACACAATATCTTAAATTCTAATTTGTACAGACGCACTAATCTAGTTGGAAATGATGCCCCATGTTAGTCTTCATGTTGTCTACCTCAATTAAGTTATAAAATTATATAGTTTTCCCTTTAACAATTTTTCATCAACGTAGAATCAGAAAAGCGAGATTTTTTCTGTCATTTTAGCTTTCAAATAGCCATTAAAATTGTATTTCTATCAATATAACTTTGATGGAGACACAAAACATCCAATGTTTGATACATAAATACTTGCATTTTGTTAATTTTTTATTGCATTACAATTGTTTGAATGAAACAACATAGTGGGAAAATATCATTCTTCAAAAAATAAGGTTACAAAAAGTCGAAACTAGAATTTTTGGTGAAAGCACCTCAAAAAAAATCCTTATCACTCGAGAAATATTCAGAATATTGACATCTCGGTATCGTATGAAAGCCAAAGGATCAGAGAACATTTTAATGCAATAAATCTTTAATCTTCACATTGGTAATTCAATCACCACACGCTTTTTTTTTCTTCTTTAGGATAGTTCTTTAATCACATTCTGAAAACACCTTATGTTTTTTATTTCCAGACCCCTCACCGAACATGCATCGTTTCCTCATCGTCACCGGCATCATCGCAGCGTACTCCACGGTCATCTTCAACACCGTATCGGGCGGACAGACGGACGTCGTCCACATCTGCTGCTACTCCACCGACCCCTCCTCCTACGACCCGAAGTGCTACGACTGCGACTCCATGGTGTACAAGAACGCGCTGATGGCCTGCCTGAACGTGACGGAGCTGCCCAAAAACATCAGCTACAAGGCGGCCACCTGCATGGAGAAGAACTGCCAGATCCAAGTGCCCAAGGAGTCGGAGGTTGAGACCATGAAGCTGGACCCGCTCATCGAGCAGTTCTTCAAACTCTGGTTCTCCAGGCAGAAGAGGAGTCTGTCCGCTAACAGCATCGATGGATCGGACGTCGGCAGAGGCAGGCATGTGGTGAAAGAGGTTTCGACATTCGTCACAAAAGAGGAACCGACCATCCAATACATAGATCCGGAGTACATGTAGGCAATGATTGCAAGATGGATGAACATATACGGCGTAAGAAGTTGCACAATAGATACGAAACTGCTAATGTATTTATGATTTATTACATGGAGTAATGAATCATAATTACAAGATTGATGAAAATATACAACATAAGAATTTGCACAACATGTACGAAACTGCTCGATTTTATAAAATATTCAATTCCTGGATCCGGAATACATGTAGTAATAAATAATAATTACATGATTGATGAACATATACATCATGAGAAGATGTACAATATGTACGAAACTGCTCGATATTGTTAAATATCGATATTATAAAATATTCAATTCCTATATCCAGAGTACATGTAGTAATAAATCCTAATTACAAGATTGAAGAACATATACAACATAAGAATTTGCACAACATGTATGAAACTGCTAGTTATTTTTAAGTATTCTATTCCTAGATCCGGAGATCATGTAGTAATAAATCCTAATTACAAGATGGATGAAAATATACCGCAAAAGAAGTTGCACAATAGGTACGAAACTGCTCTGTTTTACGAAATATTAAGAAATTGTTTGTGTTACACAATGCCAGAAAACATTCTACAGTTTTTGTGCAAATAAAGAATGAAACAGGGCTAACTCAAGAGTGAGAATGGAAACTACAGGTTATGATATTGAAGGAAACTTGCTAATTACAGTTCACAGTTTTTGTGCATGAAAGAAATTTGAGTTTACAAAATAAGCTCAATAATTTATTTATAATCTTTGATAATTTTTCATTCCCGTGAGAGGTAATTTGTTTGGAGATCAATATTTTCCTGAATTGAAACCTGTTTATAAACATTTATAAAATCATAAGAGTTATTTTTATTTATTAGTATTTGAATATTTATACCCTGTGATATTTAAATAATTTTAATCAATTTCATTCACAAAGAAATTTTAATTTTAATGTAGCACAATTACTTCACAAAGAATTTTTAGTTTTAATGTAGCGCAATTACTTTGCGATTAATATTTTATTAATTTCATTGAATTTTCATTAACTTTTGAGTATAGGAAAAAGTACTTTTCAAGTTCAAATTTTCTGTCATGCTTTATATGCTTTCAGTAACTAAATAAAATATTTTTGTTTCATTTTTTAAAATTTTTGTAATAAAATCGAAAACAATGTAATCAACAAAATAAAAAAGTTTATTTATTAGTCTTGATAATAAGAATGTTATCCTATATGTTGTATTATTTATTTATTATATTATCTGTTATTTCATTGTTTTAAATACAACCTGTAACTGTTAAAATACAGGGTGTCTATAAAAGAACTCCGGGGTTTTGAGGCAAAATATTTTAATAAAATAAAAAACATACATACATGTTTTATACATGACTGAAAAGCTTACATTTTCAAGTTTTTTTTAACACTTAGTAAAGTTCTATATGAGCCCCGTTAGTGGCACGGCAGACGTCTAAACGGTATTCTACCTCTTCCCATGTCCTGGCGAGCATGTCTGGGGGGACGGTTGCCATACAATTGACTATTCGTTCCCTGAGATGTTGAACATCACGAATTTTCTCTGCATACACAAGATTCTTGATATGCCCTCAGAAGAAAAAATCCAACGGAGTCAGATCAGGGCTCCTTGGAGGCCATGGGATAGGTCCCTCCCTTCCGATCCACCTGTTGCCGAGCCGAGCCTCCAATGCCTCACGCACACGTAAATTAAAGTGTGGCGGGGCCCCATCTTGTTGAAAGTAAACGAAACCCTTCTCCGCTTCAATGTCATCTAACTGAGGAAAAAGATACTCCTCCAACATATCACAGTAGACATCACCATTGATATTTCTTTCAATAAAAATAAACGGACCTATGATTCTGTCATGCATAAGCGCAAACCGAACATTTACTTTAGGCGTGTCGCGTTCGTACTCGACGAACTCATGGGGCAGCTCAGAACCCCAAATTCTGCAATTATACCGGTTTACGTGACCATTCACATGAAAAGAAGCTTCGTTACTAAAAATTACACTTTTTAAAAAACCATTATTGTCATCAATTTTATCTAGCATTGAAACGCAAAGTCGCATCTCTTAACCTTGTCTGCTGGTTTGATGTGGTGTACAAGTTGAATCTTGTAAGCAGTTAAACGTAGTCTTTTATGAAGTAACTCCAGGCCCCAACTCCAGGCTGCGTCTTGTCAACGATTTCTTAGGGCTTCGAAGGCATGAAGCTCGGATTCTGTCCACTTTCTCTTGAGACACACTCGGCCTACCCAGCGACTTTTGCTTCAAAACACTTCCTGTTTCCTTAAATGCACTGAACCATTGAGGAATGGTTTTGTCAGAAGGCGGGTTAACACCATAGTTACGTCGAAAGTTTCTTTGTACGGTAACTACAGACTTCGTTTCTATGAGCCAAATAACACATTGAGCCTTTTGTTGCGGAGTCGCCATCATTTCAAGGTCAACGCCCTGCAGCGCCGCCAACAGTTGATGCAAACATTCCCAATTCGTATGAGTAAAACTTTTTGAGCTACTCTTTTCAGAGAAATCGACTAAATTTTGCTATCTTTTATAGTTAGTGAGATATGAATTTTTAAAACCCCGGAGTTCTTTTATAGACTCCCTGTATTTTAGTGTCATTGCTATATTTCTTTGAAAAATCATTTGAAGAAATACATTTTAAAATAAAACAAAGAAAATTCTACATATTAATATCCATCCTTAAAATTCACGGATAAATTCTTTAATGAAAGCATTTCAAAATTTTTATCAGGACCTTTAAGTTTCTTATTTTTTTATATAATACAGACAAATAAGTACCAATCAATGAATCAAGAGGGAATGTAACTGAGCTTAAGAGTATTTCTCAGAGATTATCCGTGGGTGCAAACATCAAATCTCACATATCCAAAATGATTTCAGTAACCAAAACAAAACTCTTCACTTATTGTAAGAGTATTGTCTTCTAATTAGAATTATGCTGATACACTGGTGAAAGAAACGAAGAAAATTTTCATATTTTATCTACGATCTCCAGAACTACTGGACAGATTGTTAAAAAAATTTTGTGTGAGCATAGGTTGATATAATGCAAACAAAATAAACATTCAACATCCACGCATGTTTGTGCGTAACACTCGTGGGAGTCTGAAGATTTGAAACAGCGATTGCAGAATGCACAAAAGGAATGGGTTAATAGGGGATACGGCCTCTTCTTACAGCTATACACGCCTGACATCGTGATTTCATACTGGAAATAAGGCAGTTTATCAGTGCATGCGGCAAAGGGGCCCATTCATTCACCAACGCTGTTTTCAGTTCCTGCAGGGCTCTCGGATGGATGTTGCGAGTTGCAATTACCCTTCCTCAGAGCACCCCAGACATGCTCTATAGGGTTGATGTCTGGAGACCTGGCTGGCCAATGCATCCGACGAATATCATCCATCATTCTCGAGAAATTCGTCAACCAGCGGCCTCTTGTTATCGTCCATTGAGATAAACTCGGGGTCCGGAGAAGAATAATACTCAGAATTTTTAGACACTCATTTATTTTACAGCCTTATATATATATACAAAAAAAACTCGTTCTCATCTTGATAAAATAGTTACTATTTACACCATGAGCTAAAAAATCGTCTTTCCACAACAGTCGAAGTTGAAAGTTTTCATTTGAAGATCATTTTTCCATCAAATCGTAAACACAACACCACTGGGAATTCACGGGTTGGTCAGTCAGCGATCGTTTCAGGTGGCGCTCCAAATCTCCCGGATTCGACGGTGTAGTACAGTAGGCTCCTAGAAACTCTTCTCCCCTCTCCAAGACACTCTGCGTATTGTATCTCAGAGTCAGTCTCCGTCTCCTTTTCCTCAGTGGCTACTTGTCCTCTCTTCCGACCAATCACGTCCAACAAAAGGGTCCGTTCAGTGGTGCCAGTCTGTAGTCGGAAGGTAATAAGGCGCGCCAAAAAATCTGGAACATAGGGTGCGCTTGCAATAGGGAAATTTGGCATCTAGATGTTTGGATGTTCCATTGTCTCTGAAAGCGCTATCAAAGTCTTCTGGACGAGTAATTTCCACGTGTGTTCTTTCAGCTATAGATGCCTCAGGCCCCGAAAGGAGACCATCTGCAGCATCTGGTTATCTAAAGGTGTATGATAAATATAAAGGCAACACAGCTGGTGGAAATATTTTATCACTAATGGGGACGGGGAATGTCACAGGCTCCATGACCTTATCCCAATACTTCACACCAGTCACAGAGCCTCTGGCAAAGACGTGGAGAAATGTGCGGCCGTCTAACATGATGCATGTACAAATCATTACACAACCATCGGCATAATTGTCAATTTCGTGGACATTAGAGGGTAGGTAGCGGGTCCCGTGTTAGCCTAAACACCGATTCTTGACCTACTCTCATATGGAGAGTGCCAGAGACCCACTACCTACCTTTGAAAATTCTCTTTAATTCTTACACTAATGTATTTTGGCCTAAATCGGCCGAAAAATAACCGAGTCTTGAAGAATATGCCAAGCGCAAGCGAAAACTCGCCAATGATAACGTAAACAACGCCAAACGGTATATCGCAGCTGGTATCATTCGAAAACCACATTTTTAAAGCAAGCCGCTGCCATTTTGTCGCCGGGTCCAAAATGGCGAATGTGCGCTTTCGCCAAAAAAGCTGCTCGGCGAGGTTTGAGCCTGTATAATGAAAATTTGCCGATATTATTTCCATGCCCTAGTAGAGCACAAATATTGTACAATATTGTATTATGACATTGATCAATATTCGTAATATTGTGGAATATTGTTTGATATATAATATCGCACAATATTATACAATATAGTGCAAGAGACTGTGCTATGAAAAAGGACTGACAATTTTTCATTTCATCGCAAGGATTGAAGTTCATTCATTTCATCACAAAATGAAATCTGTGTCAGATCTGTTGTTGCAGCATTTTTTTAAAAAACAATGTTTGATTTGCATGTTTTCTTATCTGAGAATAGTTTTCTTAGTCACTTACAGCGTGTTGGTTGCTCATTGTACTTGGAATTTAACAAATTTTATATATATAGAAGATGCTAAATGTAACGGTCACCCCGGGAAATGGAGTACGGAAAATTCATTCGATAAAATGTTAGAAGTGGTAATGTAAATTATGGTAGATAACTTTTGTAACAGAGTTCCTGATCTAAAATTCAAAAAATGAAGGCAACGTAAGATTCATTGCCATTGCATCAAATTAAAGAAAAGGATATATCAGATAAGGAAACAAAAATTTTAATGCAATAGAGATTCACAATACCGCAATGATCCGGCCGATTGATTTATAACATGAAATGTGATTGATGTTCTTTGAACAATTAATTTAATCACTCCACAGATTTATTGTTCATATGGATTCCTCCGTACATGTTTGGTAAACGTTATCTGTTAAATCATTTCTTTCACTTGATACTCGAGAAAAGAGTCCCATTAGCAGTTTCTTTTTGCTTTTGTGACCCTTCATCTTGCAGCAGAAGTTGTCTTCTTGATTATTAACAATAAAAAAAAGAATAGAGTAACAGGGTAAGTGTAAATATGTGGAGATATCTTGATAAACCAGTAACAACCACTTAACATTGGTGATCACTTTTGTTATAAGTAACTGCAAATCTTAAAGGCACGAGTTCGATCCTTGACGAAATCCAATCTCCACACTGGCGCGCGACACCTACAATATAAACCGTCACATTGGTGACCTCCGGAAAGGAACATGCTCTTCACTCGCCATAACATTTGGCTCTACCAAAAGCAGTCAGACACACTTGACGCAGCAACGAAAAACCACTAGACATACGTGATACAGCAACAAAAATAATCAGACTCACATGGTGAAGTAGCCAAAGTTGTCACACTCACTTAATGCAGCAGCAACAACTTTCACACGCTCGTCATTACTTTTGGTGCTATAAAAAATCGTTCGTCTCTCCGCAAATTTACTGGTGTGTGTGTGTGGGGGGGGGGGGGGGGGGGGTATTGAGGAAGTAGCTTAATAAACCAGTAGCCACTAAGCAATGGTGATCACTTTTGTCCAGTTAATATATTGCACGGCTGCAGATTGCAAGATCGCGAATTCGAACCTTGGCGAGATTCCTTAATCCAAACTGCTACAATTCTACTAGCATGAAAATATGGGCAAAAATATAGAATAATAATAATAATAATAATAATTAGAATCTTAGGGGGTGGGGAAGATTTAAAAAAGAGAAAAAAAGAAAGAAAGGGAGAACAGAATATCACATTATGGTCACAAAGTAAGGAAACATGCGCAGAAGTCGAAAAGGAGTCAATAAGAATGACTAAATGCCAATATTTCTTCTTCTTGTGTACAGCCGACCACCCCGCCACCACTGAACTTAGCAGTATCTGTTGTGGTCGACTACTGAATAAGTATTGTGATCCTTACATGGACCTATCCATCAAACGAACGCTCCTTTCGGGGTAGTAAATAATATAAATGACAAGTGTTAGATTTGCAAACCATGCTATGAGAAAGCTCAAATGTAAGCAAACTTCCCGATAAAATTTGACACCAATCTTTGCGAAAATAAATTCTGACGAACTAAGTAAAAAAAAACCCATTCAATGCCAAACCGTTTTCTGCAGCACCCCGTACCCTACTCTTTTCACATCCCTTCAAGTAAATCACACCGAGCAAGCCCTGCTCTTATCACCTTGAATTTCGCCCGTTTCCACATGCATAGAGGGTGACATAAATGCTCCTCGGTCGCTCGTAACTCACGATGCAGGATTCTTGGCGAGAGAAAGAATACTTTCATTCCACGGTGAGTCTCCGTTGGTTTTCCGTCTGAGGGAACGATTCGATAATCTGCGTGGAGTGGATAGTTGGGGCCATTTTTCTTTCTTTCACTTATCATTTCCTGGCTGAAGAAAGGGCAATGGTTTAGCAATATTTCTATTCAGCTTCTTAAACTTTTTGTTCATCGCCAATGTTCGCCAAGAAATGTTTACTTGTGAAAAATGCTATACAGGATTTATAGTTAGTTTTACTTCCGTTTTCTTAAATAATGTCTGTGTGTGTGTACGATTGGACTTCAATGGAGGGAAAGAAAGGAAATATGTAGGCAGGGCCTGGCTTTTCTATGAAGGACCCGAGTGCAAAAAAACCATTTGGGGCGCTAAAGTTTTATCAAAATAAAATAAAACGAGTATTAGCATATTTATATAATAATGCGTGATTTTGTTTTTGCTATTAAGGTATCCAACAACGTTCGAAAGAAAACTTTTGACAAATTCGATTTTTTTAAAAGTAGGGTTTTTCGATATATTGACAATAATACAAAATGCTATACATGCAACAAAATTATTTAAGAATATATTATATTTATAAATATGAATATTTGTAGTAAGTTTTAATGAAATTTAATCGAAATGGCTTACATTATGCACAAAATGGTAATGCAGCAATCCTAATTTTCTTTGTACACGTTATAGAATATAATGATGAAGGAAATGGACCTAAATCTAAGAACTAGTTTGAGATGCAAAAAAGTGATGGGTAAAAATATATGTATAGAAGTATATTTTCTATAAATTCACTTCATAATTTTTCTAAAAACACCTATAAACGAAAAATTATTTCACGAACATTAAAACTTTGGGTTCCTTTCATTACCTATATTATTTAAAACACACGCTGAGATTTTATGTAAATTCCCCTATTATTTTTTGAGATACCTTGTTAACGGTGGAGAATTGTAATAAAAATTGAAAGTTTTGTGAAAATGGAAGACAAATTTTAGTTGAGAAATATGTGACCCTGTATGATAGCTTTCCTTTTCCCAGACTGTTTTGGAAAGAGGAAACTACGAGAAATAGCAATTTTTACAAATTCACCAGTGTGGTTGATCACCAGTATTTTTAACTTAGTAGCATACGTTAATTACTCCATGAAACATACAATTTTTCCCATTGCTTTTTCGATGCTTAGTATACCAAAAGCGGTTAAGCGTTATGCCCATATACTTTATCAAAGATAACTCTTTATTTAATTTTAATTTCTTGAAAGAGGGATCAGCATTTATTATATGTAGTAACTGGCAATGTAAAGGATTGAAACACGTCTGTTGGGGATTTCCTTATTCACAAATTTACAATTCCCGCTTTTTTATAGACTTCACTGCGATTTTCGTCTAATAAAGGCGCCAGTCGATGCTCAGCCAGCCACATGGAAAGAAGCTTGCAGACCTTTAGTACGTGTGACATTGCTATTGTTCAGAACATTGTTTTTTAATTCTTAATCACGGTGCCCACCCCCTCAACTCGTGGGTCCCGGATGCAAAGCACCCGCCGCACCCACCCACCCCAGATGCCTGGCCCTGTATGTAGAGAAAAAATTTCTTCGAAATCAAATGCACCACTTTCAGGGAATAATTTGAAGTTTTCTACTTGCAAAAATTCTACTTTTGAGTAATTCTATTGAAGAGAGTAAAAGTAATTCTCCTGAAATTTGGTGAACTGTCTGTTCAGAGTCATAATATCAAAAACCTTAAACATGATAAAAATGAGTCGACAAATTGGATATAGAAACGGAAATCTCATTTTGTTGCTACAATAATGATTTTGAATTTAACAGTAAAATGCTTACAGAAAAAATTTCAGTTTAATCAATTAGTCCATTTGTATAGTTTATTCTTCTCGTGGAAGGGTGTATGTCCACACTTGAAATTTCGAAAATCCTTCTAAATATCGAATACATTTTTATTCCTTCAAATTATTTTATTGATCTTTTAGCTTTGAAAGGATCCCGAGATATTGTAAATGCTCGGAATATCTCTCGAGTTACAGAGATTTTTCTTCAGAGAATTTCACTAAAATTTTAAATTCGTGTTTTTTTAAAACTCATTTCATGAAGAATGATATTGTTCCACCCTGCTGCTTCCTTCAAACAATCATAACTCAACAAGAAATGAACCGAATACAATTTTTTATGCATCCAAATAATCTGTATGAAACAAGGAATGTTTTGTGCTTCCATTAACGTTATATTTATAAAAATAATTTTTTAACATATGTTTAAAAGTTAAAATGACAGAAAAAGTCTCACTTTTTCTATTCATCGTTGATAAAGATGGTTAAAAGCGCTATATTTTTTATAACTCGATGGAGACAGACAACATGAAGACTCCTATCATGCATCATTTCCAACTGGAATGGTAGGTCTGTACAAATTAGAATTTAAGATAATCGTGTTTCAAAAAATACGCTAATAAGCTCGTTAAATATTAATTATTTAATAAAAAGGTGATTAATGGTATTAATAAAAGGTAATAATATTAATTATATAATTATAATAATATTAATATAATAATAATTATAATACTAATATTAAGTAATAATATTAATTATAATATAATTATTAATTAAAAGTAAAAATGAGTTTAAACATATATTAATGACCTAATGTGAAAAAATCGGATTTTTGAAGTTAAAATTAAAAAGAAACCTTAACTATAATGTGTACGTACACCTTCAAAGTCTTTCTTTTCTACCTTTGGTTTAAATATTCCTGCGTTTATTAGCGGCGGTTAGGCAGCCAAATCGACATCCATTTCGCCAAAATCCATCGCCACACAAACACAGGTCTATTTTCTCAACCACAGCGTATTCGACACACGCGAAGTTCTCCCCTCGTCTCGATTACCGCCTCTGAGCCATGATATAAACAACCGTTCGTGAGATCTGTCATTCTAATTATCATTATGAGTACGTTCTGTTTCTAAAACATTTACCACTAAATAAACATTAAATATTCTGTGGATTATATGAGGATGGTATCTATTTAATCCACGGATAGCCGATTACATCTATACAGAATAAGCACATCTTGTAATAAATTATTAATAGTGTTTCAAAGTATACTGTTGGAAATGGCTTATTACCAAACTATTTGGCAAAGTTTTAAACATTAAAATTACATTTCCGACATTTAAAAATGAATTTTCGTTATATTTAAAAACATTAAGATTAATAGTTATGGCATTACACAAGGATATTAATTTTTATGTCATTATATAAGGATGATATTTAATCTATGGATATCCCATTACATTTGTATTGAATGGACACGTAATAAATTATTAACAGTGATTCAAAATATATTGTTGGGAATGGCGTATTACTAAACTATTTTGCAAAGTATTAAATATTGGAGTTACATTTCCTGGATTTAACACGCTGACTACCAACGACGAGATAACTCGTAGATTGCGTTCTCTTTTAGGACGCCAACGACGAGTTACCTCGTACTGTGTTCATTTGCCATTTCTGTGCAGCTACGAATCAACTCGTGGTATATCGGTGCTCATATCGACAGATGGCTTCTGGGAAAAGAACAAAAAAATCAATCCTGCCTTGCATGAACAGAAAATTCATTAAAAAACGAACAAAAGATATAATTACAAAATTTACTTAAAATGAGTTAATGTCATTTTAAGCCAGATTTCTGAAAATCTCCGTGGTATTCAAAGTGTTAAAAATGAATTTTCGTTATAATTAAAATCTTTAAGAATAATATTTATGGCATTATACCAGAAAAAGAAAGAAATCACGCGTTTGTATGCAAAATCTTATTATTCAGAATTCAAATGGAGTACATTCTAAAATTTCTTTCAAAATTATGAATGATGTTCTTATATGTTTAAATGAAATTTATCTTCGAGAAATTGAAGTCCTGTTTATTAACTTTTCTTTAATCAATCAAAAAGTCTTTTTGTAAATAATATATTAATCTTTAATTTAATTCTGGAACATTGTTATATTTCGAAAACACTGACTCTTTTTTCCATAAAGAATAATAATGAATACGTATCGTGATGATTAAGATATTGACGATAAGTATGTTTTACTAACTTCTGACGGGAAATCTGTTTTGTTAGTTTGAATAAGTTAAAAGAGATGTTTAAGCATCACATGCATTATTATATTTTGTGGGTCTCTCGCTATATTCCTTGCACTCACGCACTAGCTCGAAGTTAATTTGAAAATATATTTTCAGAAATAGGAAAATTTGTACATTCTAATGAAATTTAACAGAAACGGTTAACACCCTACACAAAATGGTAATCCAACAATGCTATTTCTTTTTGTACACGAGTAATAGAATATAATGATGAATGAAATGAACCAAAATCTAAGAAACAGTTTGAGATGTGATGGGTAAAGTATGCTCATATATGCATTTTTATCATAAAAATACAACTTAAGTATTTAAAAACACCTATTAATGAAAAAGTATTTCACCAACAATCAAACTTTGGTTCATTTCATTTCCCAAATTACTTAAAACACACGCTGTCAGTTACGTAAATACCTCTATTACTATATTTACTTCATGAAATATTATGCTAACTGCGCAGAATTTTTATGAAAATTAAACTCTTGTGAAAATGGAAGACGCATTTTAGCTAGAAAAATATGTGACCCTGTATAACCTTCCTTTTTCTAGAAAAGATAAACTGTTTTGGAAAGAGAAAAGTTTGAACCACATAAATAGCAATAAGTGTGGTCGAAAATCAGTGCGTTTATCGTAGTCGGATACCATAAGTTGAAAGAGAAGTGTAAACACCTCATGCATTATTATATTTTGTGGATCCATCGCTATATTCATTGCACTCAAGCATTTTTATCAACTATCTTGCAAAAGTAATCACATCTCTTCATTTCATTTCAGCCAACCTCACCTAATTCACGCAAAATGTGCGAAAACACACTATAGCCAGCATGCTTTAAGGTATCCGACTAAGATCGAAGAAAACATTTAAGAATTTTTTAAAAACTATTAAAACTGTGATTTTAGATATGCTATGATGATGTTAATATAATGTAGTTTTTAGATATACTATGATGATGGTGATATAATGTAGTTTTTAGATATATATTTCGATGTTAATTGTAATGCAAAATACTATAAATAAAACACTGAAAATATATTTTGTGGAATAGGAAGATCCCGATGCATTTACTTTTCTCAGTGATAAAATAGTTTGAACGTATTCATCAAGTAAGAAAAATGTCTTCAAAACATATAGGCTGATTTTCAATTCAATACTTTGATTAGAAAATTTGGTTGGAGTGTAAAGCAAATGCGGTCTCGTAGACCGCACTCCCCAGTTATGCCTTAAAATTTCACCACCCCAGTTAAGGGTGAAAAGAACTATTTCTGTCGTTACCCTTCTAACTATGTACTTCTTCTTCTTGCATACAGCCGACCACCCCGCCACCAGTGAACGTAGCAGTATCGACAGGATTTGTTGTGGCCGACTGCTCTAACTATGTACTGTAAATATTTTAGAAAAAAAAACTGACTTTGATGTTTCTGGGACATTTTCTTTCTCGGGGGGCTTTTCGACACACAAAATTGCACCCTTACGACCCAGGTACACACCATTATTACTCCCAAACGCGACGTGTAACGCCTTTTCATTGTTCCCAACATCATTATTGTTCTTAAAATTCTTTCATCTTTAGCACCAAAACTTTGAAGACACAATTTTCTAAAGCCCACGCACTCTAAAAAATGTAAAATTGCATGTAAGACAAATATTTTTTCTTTAAAAAAATCTTTATTAAAAACATTAAAACGATTATCTGTAAACAGACTATTTTTAAAGAGCTACTCTTACAAACACGTCAAAATCGTCTGGCGGCGTATTTTATTTTCCTATTGTTCATCAAAATCTCTGGCACAGTATTTTGTTCCGCATTTACGGAATCATCTTTTGTGTGGTAATTTCGCAATCGATTTATGGCAACAGCTGTGGTAAGTGTGAAAACACTCAGGAGCCTTCTTTTGGTGTCTATCGAATGGTTTCGAATAGACAAGAGGAATTTTCTAGAAAAGCTTCTTCCTTTCTATGCAAAGTGGCATTGGATGGAGTTTCTTAAAAGAGGATTCTTAAGACCTTGTACTTAATGTCGGGTTCCTTAAAAAGAAAGATGTGAAAAAGATAAGCAAATTGTTTTAATGTTGAATGCTTCATTCTAGCGCAAATGATGTAGAATAAAAATGTAGATGCAGAATAAAAACTATAATTAAAACGTCTATTTCTATCAAACAAGTATAAAAATGACATCTGGCAGCAATTAAAGGCGTTTATATATTCAAAGAAAATTTGTCTTGATAAGGTAAAAATAATAACATAAAGTCGAATTACACGCCATGTTAGTTTATTTAACCCGTTCACTGCCGCTACCCTCTCCTGATATCAGGACCATCTATCCAATGAGATGACCCCTTCTTTGCTGTCTTTTAACTGTAGTAGAGTAGGTGTCATCTAATGACATAGAGCGTTTCATTAAATAACATAGACCCCTTCTTTGCTGTCTTTTAACTGTAGTAGAGTAGGTGTCATCTAATGACATAGAGCGTTTCATTAAATAACGTAGACCCCTTCTTTGCTATCTTTTAACTGTAGTTGAGAAGGCATCATCTAATGACACAGATGGTTTGGTCCTAGAAAAGAACGCAATCTACGAGTGATCTCGTAGTTCGTTGTCAACGTGTTAAAAAGTCAATCAAGAAATGATGTAATATTAATTCAAATAAGCACAGTAAAGAAAACTTCCGATCATTGAAAGTGTAAGCGCAAAGTTACAACTTCGAAGGGCATTCAAAATATCGAATAATTTTTATTATTTCAAAACGTTCTCTAATCCTCTAGCTTTCAGATGATACGATGATGTTGTCCTTATACAGAATATTTCTCGAGCTATAAGAATTTTTCTTGAGTTACTTTCACTCAAAACTTTAGTTTCGGTCTTTTTTTAAACTTGTTTTATGAAGAGTGATATTTTTCCACTGTGCTGCTTCATTCAAACAATCATAACTTAGCAAGACCTTAACCCAGAATAATTATTTATATATCAATGTGTATGAAACAGTGGATGTTTCGTGCTTTAAATTAAAGTTAAGTTTACAGAAATAAATACTTAATAGCTATTTAAAAGTTAAAATGGTAGAAAAAATCTAGCATTTTTTAATTCATCGTTGATGAAAAAATTGTTGAAAAAAAACTATATATTTTTACAATTTGATTGTGGTAGGCACTATAAAAACTGATAAGTCATCATTACCAAATGGAATTTCGAATCAATACTAATTAGAAACGGTTTCAAAAAATATATTAATAAGTTCATTAAATGTTAATTAAGTAATTAATAATAGGTTTAAAAGGCTTTTTCTCGCATAAATGAGTTTAAACATATGTTTATGACCTACTGTGAAAAAATGGAATTTTTAAAGTAAAACATTTTTTTAAAAATCTTCTATTTTGTTGATACACCTTAAAAAGTTTATAGGCTTATAAAACATTCTAAAATGAAAAAATAAAATGATTTCAAACAATAAAGCTTTTTCCAAATAATAAACTAGTAAACGTCGTACAAAAAATATATATAGTTCCTATGTTACATTAAGTTATTTAAGTGGATAAAATGCATAAAGGTATTTCTAAAACTACATCACGAATAATGCGGAACCTGTCAAAGAATACATATCTCAAAAGTCTATCCATTCATTTTAGAAGATCCCAAAAGTTTAGAATCTTAAGTGGAAAAAAATGATTTCTATCATTCCTTTTGAAATGTTCTGGAAAATCTTGGAATTATTGTGCAACGTTTTTAAGTGAGTCTACAGTGGATTCCTTTTTCTGTTTTTTCATTCCATTTCATATCTTTTTCTTCTCATGATAAAAGCTTTTATGCTT
>JAPMOQ010053175.1:353194-368068 GCA_026543055.1 Argiope trifasciata | reverse complement strand
ATTTATTTATATATATATATATATGTATATATGATTCTCTACAAATATTCTTCGAGGAACAAATATTTATGAACAATTTCTGTATTAACATTGAATAGAAAAGGCGAGATTTTTTTCCGTCATTTTAACATTTAAATAGCAATTAACAATTCATTTCTGTAAATATAACTTTGGCCCAAATAAATCCACTATTTCATGCATATTTTTTGATATGTAAGCAATTGTAATTGGTTCAATTTTTTGTCGAGTTATGATTCTTTGAATGGAGCAACATAGTGTCAAAATATCATTCTTCATAAAATAAGTTTTTAAAAAACCCGAAACTAGAGTTTTTAGTGAAAGTATCTCAAGAAAAATCCTTATAACTCGAGATACATTCCGAATATTGACAATATCTTGGTATCCTCTGAAAGCTAAAGGACCAGAGAACATTTTGAAATAATAAAAAATATTAGATATTTTGAATCATTTAGCACGTTTCAAAAGTGAGTGTACACCTTAAAGGATGCCTTCGGAAATCTTAAAAAAATGTACAGAAAATACGCATTCATTCAATAAATGAAATTCAGTAAACATCAAACGAGGCTAAATTTATCATTTTTATTTCGTCTAATATTCTTCGAAATTAGCTCATTCAGTTTTCACGAATATTTCACTTTTCTAAGAAATACATAAAGAAAATATAAGATACGGGCCACTTTAGCATTCAGTCATCTTATCTCAATAAAACCGGTTACAGCTCAAGTAAAACATCCTTAGCAAATAAGTCAACCACAAAGCAAAATCCATTCAGGTTTCCGACTGCGTTAAAAACATTGGTTATCGCCCCCATTGGGGAATCGATTTTCATTGCTATTTCATCTAGTTTAGAATTTCCAAAACATTTCTCATTTTTTAGGAAAAGAAACACCTTACGTATCGTCCAGGGTCACGGATTTTTCAGCTAAAAGGTGTCTTCCATTTTCTCAAAACTTTCATTTTCATAAAAAATCTCCACCGGTAACACAATATCTCAAAAGCCAATAGAGGAATTTACATAAACATTTCAGCGCGTGTTTTGAATAATAGGGGCACTGAAATGAACAGAAAGTTTTAATATTGGTGAAATACTTTTTCCTTTATAAGTGTGTTTAGAAACATTAAGTTTCACATTTTTGGAAACAATGCATATATACGTATATTTCCACTCATAACGCATCTCAAAATATTTCTTAGATGTTGGCTCATTTCATTCATCATTATATTCTACAACTTGTGTATGGAAAAAAACAGGATTGTTGCATTACAATTTTGTATAAAGTGTTAACCGTTGTGGTTAAATTTCATTGAATTTTATTTTTATTTTTCAAAATATATTATATTTTCAAATAATTTTGTTGTATTTATAATATTTCGTATTATAATTGACAATAAAACTATAAAAACCATTGTTTAAAATTGTTTTTCAAAATTCCATTATTTTCAAAAAATTTCCTTTGAACGTGATCGTATACCTCAAAATTTTGAGTGAATTATTTCTAAAGCACGAAATGTCGTTGGATGGTGCTCAGTAATAAATTGAATCCCGAATGATGCGAAGGGCCAGAATTAAAATATTAGTTCTGAGAAAGATGTCGACATTCATTTAAATGATTCAAGATCCCGCTATGATAAATGATCGCCAACTCAAATTAATAGAACAATTAAGAATCCAACATCTGCATTCTTTCAATGGCGTGTGCGTGTATTTGAAAATTAGGTGGCAAAGAGCATATTTAATGCGAGATAAATTACTAAAAATATCCATTAATCTGAGCAGTGTAAAGGATTTTGTTATTTAAATTTCGAAATTGAAATTAATATCCTTTTCTTAATCTATTTAATCATGCAGTTTATAACTTCTGCTTGCGAACATTGAAATGACTGGTAGCAGTTTTATGGTGGCTGCGGCGGCGGATGGTGTGTCTAATGCCACTTGGTCATTCCAAGCCCGAATGAGCGGAGCTCATTCGAATGAAGCCAGAAGTGTGCGAATTTCGTTGTTCATGAGGTGAAAGGACGACTTTGCTCAAACACAGAAGACGCAAACCTTTTTAGGGGGTGGTCGAACTCATTCATCCATCCATCAGTGAGAATTGAGATCCAAATCAGAGACCAACTCAATACCCCCAGAGGTATAATTTGTTATGGGAAATTGGAGGACCTATTGAACGTGCCCCAACTGCTATGAGCCTACACGGCAGTCTTTGGCCAAGACGAGGACAGAAATCGCAACCTTTCGGTTACGAGACTGACGCTCTGCCAACCAGGATACTGCGGCCCTCGGCCGTTTTATACTATGCAATAATAAAGATTCTAAAATTATTTTAATTAATTTCTGAACCATCATCGTCTAAACATGAGCATGAATTATTAAGATTATTAATTATTATTTTGCATTATACTATAATTTCTAGGCTCGACTTTATTTGTAAGAAAATCGGGTTCATCTAAATAAATAAAAGGCAGGAAAAAATGTTATTCAAAAATTTAATATCATACATATCAACATATCAGGTCAAATTTTAATTACTTAAGCATTAGTTGTTATTCTATTAATTAATATCATTTTCTTTCATACCTTTGTTGAAATGAATATATTGATTATAGCATTTCACTAATCACCGCACGATTCCATTTTTACAAAATTGAGGGAGTCAAATTACGTAGTAATTAATTCATTCATTTTTTCCACTGCAATCAATGCTCTGCTGAAACCATTTCTGAAACACCTCTCCCCCTTCCTTGACTCATTAATCTTAATTCTTAAACCGTAGCTTTATTATTGTCTTTAAAGAGTAACTTATTGAAGGTGATGTTCAGTTTCGTTTAGTTATATCAACGTCCCGTTTTGAAGCAACACCAGGGCTATTTTAAGACTGACCTCGTCTTTTGAACCGTGGTTAGATGGCGAGAACGGCACCTGAACTGCCACCACCCTCTCCACGCCAGCGGGAGGATGTTTGGACTAACAAATCTAACGTGCAAGAGACCCCTTACACGACAGTCCTTCATTTGAATAGGGTCATGAACCTGAAACCTTCCGGTTCCGAAGCTGAGACCTTAACACCAGGCCTCTGCGGCCTTGAAAATGATGTTAATGTCCTCTCCTAGGATAGTAAAAATAAGTATAGCGTGGGCAAAAAAAATCGAAATAAAAAGTTTTTTCTTTTTTTTTCATTGTGTTCAAAAATATCAATTATTTTAACATACACACATATTTTACTAATTAACAATTGAACACAATTTTGAAATTTTTACGATAGCTTCTCAATTTATTTCAAGACAATAACAATTGTCGTATGATCGTCAAATGTAAAAAATATATATATGTTTCAATGATACTAAAGAAAATGAGGCATATTTTTTATTACATATTTTTATTCAATTTTCAACTAATAATTTAAGTACATTTCGCAACAATATTACCAATAATTGCAAAAAGTACATTTTGCAATTGTTGAAATGAATTATTTTTGCTTCTAATTTTTTAATTTGTTTTTTCCCCAAAATGATGACGATTAAAATACAAGATTATTTCCGCAAAAGAGTATTTTAAAATAAGATTTGCTATTAATACAAATTTTCAATTTTTCTGTATTTAAAATGTAGACTTCATTTCAAAATCAAGCGAGGGTGATAAATTTCAATGTTCAATCTTTTTAAATACTAGCGTTTTTCTGAGATATAATTTCGTATTTGAAAACATTAGAGGAAATGATTGCAGAATACATGAAATATATAAAACATAGCGTAAATAAGCATATATATAAAGGAAATGATGCAAAAAACCTTATGTTGTTTATGTATTCGAGCAGAAGTCGTCCTTTCACCTGAGCTGGGCTTGTCAACATCGAAAGGCGCACACTTCTGCCTTCATTCGAAAGAGCTAAATCTCATTCCGCTTGGTATGGCCGAGTGGCATTGGAAAGAAAGACCGTCTTTGAAATATCAATGACATCATTCAGAATAAAGAATTGCGTGTATAAGCCATAAATCTGAGCAAAAATACATGACAGAAAAAAAGCATGTTTTTCCACTGCTTGAAATTTCCATTTGGGATGACCTCAAACAAGGGGAGTCGTGTGACCCGCCCGAAGAAATTCGAAAATAAGTACTGAATAAATGTCGCCGCACCAGCAATGTTGGCTGGAACTGTGGTTGAGTCCTAAGGGCCATCCCCAACCACGATACAGCCCTCCCCGTAGGAAGTACGTCTCGTCATCGATGGGAAGAGCCCACCTTTAGTGTACCCACCAGGTCTGCAAGATCCAGCCACCAAACCGGAAGCCTCTCATTCTCAATGACGAGGTGCCCCCAGGTTTCTAGAGGAAGAGTAATTCATCTAACTTCACAAATCGTCATATTTAGGCAACCATTAACAAAAGATCAGAGACAACAGACGAGTGACTTAACAACCATATTTTCAGCTGTTTTGTCTCTTATTTTTCTGAATGAAAGAACAAAATTGTGCAATATAATCCGAAACTCCAAGCTCATTTATTTATTCGGCAATGCACTGAATGAACACTGCAGAAATGCACCGTCTCGATTTTCATTAGTAAGCACAAAAAATCTAATCTGTACGTACAACATTATATACAAACAAGATCATCTAAAAAATTTTAACTTTCAAATGACAGTTTTTCAGAGAAGGTCATTGAAATGTTTTTAAACACATTTCGGCGAGATAAAACCATAATATTACGCTAATTATCATTTAATTAATTCATATTCAATTAACATATTTTTTAAAAAATATGACATCTTAAATTCTAATTTGTACAGAGACGCTGTCCTATTTGGAAATGATGCCTCAAATTAGCTTTCATGTTAGCAATACAGTGGGTCGTTAATATAAGTTTAAACTCGTTTCAGTGAGAAAAGCTACTTTTCTAATTATTAATTAATATTTAATGAGATAATGAGCATATTTTTAGAAACACGATACCTTAAATTCTAATTCGTACAGACACACCATTCTAATTAGAAATGAGGCCTCATATCAGCCTTCATGTTGTTTATCTCAATCGTTATAAAAGTATATAGTTCTTTTTATTACGTTTTTCATCCATGATGAATAGAAAAACCGAGATTTTTTTATTTGATTTTCAATCACCTATTAATAATTAATTTATGTAAATATAACTTGAATGAGGCACAAAGCATCCACTGTTTCATATGGATTATTCTGATACATAAATAATTGTATTTGGTTCCTTTCTTGTCGACTTATGATCGTTTGAATGAAGCAACGGAGTGGACAAACATCACTCTTCATAAAATAAGTTTTTTTAAAACCCGGAACTAGAGTTTTAGTGAAAAATCTTTACAGCTCGAGAACTATTCCGAATATTGACAACATCTCGAAATCGTTTGAGAGCTAAAAGATCCGAGAAAATTTTGAAGGAAGAAAAAGAAAATTTGATATTTTGAACGAGTTTTCAAAGTTTCAAGAATTTGCAAGTAATCCGAACCTTGCCTTAAGAACAAAGAAGGCAGACGATGTTATCTAGTGATGAATACATAAATGATAATACTGAAATCCTTGAGAGAATCGCTTCCATTGTGAGACACTCAAGGGCTGAACAAACTTGGCCGCAGGTCACTTGATCTCTCATTAACGCCTTCGGTGCTTCGAAACGCATGTGCGATCATTTTCGCATGAAGTAACCATATGCAAACAACCCTCAAAACCTTGACTAGAATTGTCTGACAAGAGTAGAGGAGGGTTTGGAAATTTTAGATCCGGATAGGAATTAACGTGTGGTGTGTTGTGACTTATGGCACTTTATGAACCTGTTGACAGTTATCTGTCAGATATTTAAGCCGAATGAGCGCCTCATGTTTGTTAGTAGCGTCAACTTAGGTCTAACTTAGCTACTCACTCGTCAAGGGCCTTTTTATGTGGCGGACTTCATTCACGCATTTCATTCATTCATTCATCCACAAATTGCAATGTAGATCTAATGCAGAAAACGACCCCCTCTGAACCAGTATCGCCAGAATTATTACTCTCAACATGGAGGAATTTGTGACTAAGACATTTTTATTCGTGCGCCAGCCACTACACACACTGAGAATCTTCAGCCAGCGGAGCTCCAACTTTCAACTCAGTAGATGTTTATCCAACGTCCTATCAACCAAGCTATCCTGGCCTAGTTAATAAAATGAAGAATGATAAATAAAATTTTAATATGCCTCTCGAGACTTAATTTATAAAAAGTACTAAAGCGATTGTTAGTCGATCCTTAGAAAACGGCCTTCAAACTCTTAGCATAGCTTATATGCCAGTTATTTGCTGAAATCGCAGAGCAACCGGTCAACACAATCAGTCATGAACATACTCACTACATATGCGCGAAATTGGCTTTCGATGCTAAGGGATTTTCATTTTTCTTTCAAATCATTTAAGCCAAATTGACGATTAATAAATTATTTAAATTCACATGTTATTCTTTTTTTTTTTTTTTTTTTTTTTTGCAAAAATAACTACTTTTTCCATCAGTAGAGTTATATTCTAACTCTTAAACGGAAAATTAATTAAAAACATGAACTTATTTTCAATGTTTCGTTATGATCTTGAATTAACGATTTGCAAATATTTTTAATCATTATGAAGCATAGACATTTGGACTTCGGAATATTTTAACATTATATATTACGTCTAATTAATTAAAAAAATCAATTCACAAATAATTGGACAATCTATACCGCGCTGAGTTAACCCCCGACATTCAACATTGCAATCGCAGCAAAATGAAAAATAACTTATAGGGTGTTTGCTCAGATTTCTAAAAGAACATAATTTGTAAGAATAAAAAAATACCAAAATATACCCCAAACCACTTTATTTTCTGTTTGATTATTATTAGTTTTCTGCGGGAAAGTTTTGCAAACATGTCATTTAGTTGATCTTTGTATTTGTTTAAAAAAGTTTTATTTATTTCTTAGCTTTTGATCAAATTTTAACCGTCATTAAAATTTTGGATCATCTGACTGTAAATTCAATAGCACAGTGCCTCCTTTATACTATTTCCTTTTGATTATCAAAATCTGAAAAACTTGCTTATTTACATAAATAAAAATGAATGTTTGTCTCTTATGCGCAGCAGTGCCGCTCATCCGATTCCTATAAAACTTCGACTTCTTATTGCTTGCAGTTACGGGACGGTTACAGGCATACTAAAATTATTTAATATATAAAAATTATTTTCGGATCTATTAACCATGGATTAATGTCAAATATCTCACCAAGGAGACACAACAGTGATCAAACAGCACAACATCTAAAAATTGGCCAAATCGAGCTTCATAAACAAATCAGAAACGACAAGAGACCAACATTGCACATGGCCAATGATTTAAAGTGTGCGGACTGAACCAAAATGTTTTATATATGCACTAAATATTTTTCAGATAACCAGCTGTAAGCAGGATGTTAGGAGTCGGACAAACAAGAAATTTATTGTTTCTTCTGTAGACGGAAAACTAAAAATATTGCCTACCCTAAAGATCTTGAATAATAAAGTAAAAAATGGAATAAATAGAATTGACGCTTCTCCCTTCCATTCAATTTCCTTTCCGATACGAAAATAAAGGCTATTCTTTCTCTAATTCGTAAGGCCGTGGTGCCGCCTGGCAGTTTGGCTTCGGAACCGGAGGGTTTCAGATTCGAGACTCGATTCCACCGAATAATAGTCGTGTGAGGGGGTCTAGTACACGTTAAACCTCCTCCCTTTGATGTGGAAGCAGGTAGCCCGCCTCGGGTGTCGTCCTCGTCATCTGAGCGTGTTTCAAAGTAACGAGGTCCGTCCCAAAACAGTCCTAGTATTGCTTCAAAACGGGACGTTAAAATAAGAATACCATCTATCAAGAAGGCGATTATTTTAAATTTCAAACGATATTTACAAAATTATTTCGTCTGCAGCAGCAACGCGTCGGGTACCAGATAGCGTATGAATAAATTATAATTATTACTTTAACATTCCGTTAGTCGCATCTGACAGATCATTTCTATTCCCAATAACTAGATGGCGCTGTGTCTGAGAGAAAATTCTTTTGGCATTCCTCCTAGCTTGTTTTGGAGGGAATTTCCTGCGCTTTAACTGTGATATTCGAAAAGGCAATTGTTATAGATCATCTGTGAGATAACAATGCGACCACATTTGCAATTTTTTCTTATTTTTAAAAAAAATTAATACTTTTTATTCCTGCTTTTTATTGTCATTTTTTAATGCTAATAATTATTGTATTTCCCATATACAGCAGTCTGCTAATATTCACAGACGTGCACTTGAAAAAAAATTAGCCAAAAAAAAGTTCATAATTGCAATGATGATGATAACTCTTCTAATAAAGGTGCAAGCTTTGCCAAAAACAGAATACGTTTAAATAGATATCAATGCAAAAAATTGTTTTTCAAACTTTTTTTTTCTTTCAGGAATGTGACAGTGAATATATCAGAATAAAAATATGTATCTGAAGGCCAGAATATTCATGCATATTTTTATCGCCATTAAATTTCTAATTATTTTTTCCTTCAAAATTAATATCTGAATTATTAGGTGAAATATATCTCACTATTTGGATAACACATTAAGAACCAATTAAGAATAATTGCAATTTAACAATTTGAAATATTTTTTTAAATATATATTCGGAATGACCTCCCTCTTGCCAAGGGAGTAAAGCAACTCATTTTCTTATGAAACTCTAAAATAGTAATTTGATTTTAATTTTGAAAAAAAAAAAAATATCTATATTAATAATTATCATTCAAATATAAGAAGAATAAGTATTTATTTTTGATGAAGAATTAATCTTTATAAATAAAAATGAATGTTCGTCTGTATGTCCCTTATGTGTTGTTGTAACGCTCATCCGATTGCGACAAATGTTTGAATACTTATTTTTTGTCCTTACCGGATGGTTACAGGCATAGTAAAATTATCTAATATATAAAAAGTATTTTTTGATATATTTATCGCATCTATTAAATATGAATTAATCACCAAATAACTCGCCAAGCAGACACAACAGATTCAGTGAAGGTGCTAAATGCAAGCTAGACGTTCATATTTCGCAACTTTTGTACATAAATGCAATGAGAGTCGTTGTCTGAAGTAATAGTGTTATTAGAGAGTGTGTTACAAAGTTTTAGGGTAACTAATCCTATTGATTTGAAACTTTAACCCAACATTCAATAAAATGTTAGCGTTTTTTGTAGTAGCTACAGAAAAAATTATAGTACAAATCATTTTGCACCATCTTAGTTTTCAAAAAATTTTCTTTTCAATTATATTGTAGATTTTATAGCATAAATATATTTTCTATGTTTAATCAATATTAAAACAAAATATTTCAACAACATTTTTTAACTTGAGAATTCTGAGCGAATATGAAACGAATCAGGAAATACAATAAATATTTTCTTTCATCGCCATTCTAAAAAACCCCAAGAGTTACAATTTTTAAAGAATACTCAAATCGGAAACTAGCAGAATACGCTTTTCTAATTTACATTTAAAGTAATGAGATTTATAACATTTTTCAAATCCAATGCAAAGTATTTTGTAAAAAAAAAAAAGAAATGCAACTATTGATTTAACTTTATTTCAGCAATCGAAAACGTCAGTGATCAAAATAGGACAAAGACACAAAAAAAAATCGTTAAAGAAATGTTCATCGTCAAAAAATGAGCAGAAAAGATCATGGTAATTACTTAACTCCTTCAAAGAAAGATTTAAGAATAAAAAATTTTGGGTGAAATAGCTATTTAATTTTTATTTAAGAAAACTTAGTTTATTTTATAATTCTAACTAATTTATAATTATTAATTAAAATTATATTATTAGTATGGATGTAGTTGTAATTTGTAAGTTCGCATTCAACATTTCTTCAAAAATCTCTAGTGATTTCGGATTAGCCCCTGGTTTTCGCGTTTACTATAGGCACTCCGGTATTATTTTTTAAAAATAATTTCAGGCACATAATGTGTCTATGACTCCAGAGTATTCACAAAATTTGCTGATTATTCATTATGCGCGTTTTTGTCTTCTTGGTAATATTTCACTATCATTAGTTTCAATATCAATATCACTTAAATATACTTTTATTTTCTGAATCATTTTGGTCTTCTTGATTTACATTACTCTTATTCATTAAGGTGTTTATTTCACTGCATATTTAGCATTTAGTAAGTCAAATGTTCAGGCTAAATATTTATTTGAATGAATGAACGAATTCATCAGAATGAGTACTAATAGTTTGGCCGTCACTTGTACCAAGGCAATCAAACGATATGTGATAGTGATCTACGATATCAACATAAGTAACAAAAATGCATCCGCATTCAATACACTAGAAATTTTAAATTCATTATTATATTCAACAGTTACTTTAGTGGCCTGACGAATATAACTCGCCCCTCCATATTGCACCATGACGAGTATAGCTATATGGCATGAAAAATAAATGACGAGCTATACTCGGGAAGGGGTTAAGCGTTGAATTCAAATCTGAGAAACAGATGCATTCCTGACTGACAAAGGAGGATTTCACAAGGAAGAAAGTAATCTCCAGGACACACTGGCTAATCATGGCCAGGTTTCTCCTCATTTATTGAAATTAAACTTCCTTACGGTAATACTCTAACTTTTCTTGCAGTCGCGGGGACCTGGTGGTAAAGTCCCGTCTTCAGAACCGGAGGGTTTCAGGTTCGAGACCCGATTCCATCGAAGAACCGTCTTGTAAGCGGGTAAGCAATCCGTCAGGCCAAACGTCCTCCCTCTGGTGTGGTGAAAGCTCAGGTGTCATTCTCGTCATCTGACCTCAGATCAAGATCAAAGTGACCTGCCCAAAACAACCCTCGCTTTGCTTCACAACGAAACTGTAATATGACTAAACTGAATTCCAAAGTTTCAGCAATGCATTGCTACTGATTTAAATTCTAAAAGAAGATCCGTAGTTTTCATAGGAAAATATATATATTAAAAGGCGAAAGAAACCTTTTCAAACCTCACATCCATTTTCACCTCAATTGAAAAACATATTGAGTAAAAAATGTTGCATATTGAATAAAAAAAGGGAAGATGTATAACTTCCTTTTTATGCACATACTTTTAAAAGACGCTTTTCAAATATTCCATCCTTAATTGGTACTAATAAATCTTGAAAATTATTTCTTTTTCGTTTTCTGGTAATTAGAGAATACCGTGTATTGCCTTCGAAGTAAAAACGCCAGGTGCTTCTACATTTTTCCCACTTCTTCCCAATCAGTATTCTTATCTCTTACAAATCATGTCAAAAAAGCCCCATTCGGACTCTCCTTTCTCCAAATCGCACAGAAGAAAGGGGTCTTAACACCGATGATAAGATTGCAATCATTGTTGAACCTCTTCAGATAGAAATATTAGAATACGACTCATGCTGAAATGAGTTTAGATTCATGATTAGTGATACTAAAATATTATTCTTGTCCCATTATAATAGAATCCAAGCAATTCAATAATTATGTGTCAGTTTCTCACATAATATCTTGGAAAGCTTGTTGATCATAAATAAATAGCTCAAAGAAATTTCAAGAACTCTAAACACAAAATATAATTTATAGCATTTTCTTCCCCAAATAATTCCCTTTCGTCCTGCGTACTAATATACAGAAAAAACCCATTTTATAAATAATCATTCACGATTTACAAAGAAAAAAAAGCTCTACATGGATGTGAGGGCTTACTGCCGATCTCCTAATCATTCGAAGTTTTAAAACTCCATCTTCTGAGGAGAAGTTAATCAAACTCTTGTCAGAGGAGAAGAAAGAATTCGTGGAAAAATTCGGTATACACCTTCCGAACAAGAAGGAATTTTTTTATTTTTCGCAGGAACAATTAGAGGGCCGTATTAAATGGCTGGTAACCATGGCATCAGAGCGGTGTGATGATACTTCCCCGCTTCGTTTTAATCAATCCACTTCGTCGGCTTATCGAAGCCATTTTTACCAGAGACAGAAAAAAGATTCGAATGTTTTATTTGCTGAAATAATACCTGTTTCCGTTTGAATTTCCATTTTCATTCGAGAGATGTAAAATTATTCCTAATGGATTTATTTTTTATAATCTGGATTCGTTCTCAGTCACAAGAGACAGATTTTTTAAGCTCTTAATTAAACTTTTAAAAAATGAAGTTCGGTAAGTAGTGTAAAATAAAATGTAAAAAATAAAAATTAGAACGAAAAGTTTGAAAGACTCTGAGTACTCATTCACTTATAATCGAAATAATATCTGGACACGGGAGGTTTCCTGCCTATTTCCAAAGATTTGGAAGAACGCAGGAAAATAAATGCATTTGTAGAGAAATGGGTACAGCTTACCACTATTTAATGGAATGCATTGAGGTCTCAGAGTGAAGGAAAAACCTGAAGATTGTCAGTAATGGACTTAAGTACAGTACTGACGGTACCGGGTCATCTGAAAACCCGGAAGGATGCGATGTCAAAGATGTGCAGTTTCCTTCCAACTGTTTGAGAGTCTGCAGATGGGGAGAAAGACAGCCATTGACTACCCCGAAAGGAATGTTCGTTTGAGTGATCGGTCCATGTAAGGTTGTTCAATACTTATTCAGCAGTCAACCACAACACATCCTGTCTATACTGCTACGTTTGGTGGCGGTGGGTGTGGTCGACTGCATACAAGAAGAAGATTCTAATAATTTCTTTGATGCATTTTGAAAATCAATCCGATGTGTGATATTTTTTAAATCTGTAAATGCACATTCGTTACGATAATAAACAGGTTATATAGGTTGAAAGATTACAAGCTATACATGGACGAGACATTCGATTTACTTTACTTTAACAGAGGAAGGCCTGTTGTCATTTCTTGTCAATTATAAAATATTTTTAAATTCTTTGTAAATGAATGTTTTTGTGGCTCATTCAGGAATAAACGCAATTAATAATCAGCTTGATTACTTATCATTTCAGTTGGGCAGTGGTGGCCTGGTGGTAAGGTCTCGGCTTCGGAGGGTTTTCAGGTTCGAGACTCGATTCCACCGAAGAACCTCCATGTAAGTGGGTCTGGTGCATGTAAAATCCGTCGAGGCCAAACGTCCTCTCACTGAGGCTGTGTGGAGAGGGGGGGTTCCAGTTCAGGTGTCGTCCTCGTCATCTGACCGTGGCACAAAAATGACCAGGTCCGTCCCCAAATAGCCCTCGTGTTGCTTCAAAACGGGACGATAATATAACTTAACTAAACTTATCATTTAAGTTCACTTGAGTAAATCACAACTGGATATAATGATAACTTTTTGCCTTTTTAATGTATTTTATAGGTAAAAGATAACATTTAATTACAGTTTACAGTAAAGGCCGAAAATATGCGAAAAATCTCTTGGATACATAGTTTCTAATTTCCTGCCGTGTTGTTGATATGCAGGCAGAAAGATCATGTGATTAGACAGGTTTGAAGTTTTGGGGACTTTGTTGTTTAGTGCGTTTAAAGAATTAATATAAAGATGGCGAATATAATATCTAGTAGTGAGCATTATTTTATAGGGAAGCATCAGTTCATTGGATATAGAGTCTAATAGTTAGGTCAGTGCTACCTTTACTGGGTTTAGGTGGAGATTGGGATATAGGGTTTGCGAGAATCCGAAGAAAAAGATCAGTCGGATCTCTCCAAAGATGCTGTCTGTTGCCGAAGTTGGAAGGTGATTAATTCAGCCACATCAATCCTCTCGATACCGCGCAGTTAAGTGTAGGTGGGGTGATCAGTTGCATGTAAATGTGGAACGATTGGTGATAGCTAGGATCGAACTTGCTATCTTGTGGTTCGTAGCCAGATACCATTACCACAAGATTAAAAGTGATTATTCCACCTTGTGGGTGTCGTGTGGCTTATAAAGCTTCCGCTACAAAACTCCCCCTCCAGTGAGAGAAAGGACAGACGAAACATATTTTGTTGCTGTTTTAGAGGTGATCTTATTGGCTGTTCAATTTTTAATGCGTCTTACCCATTTTTTCCCCTCATTATTTATCAGCTTGATTTATATTTTATTGGCTAATTATTTATCGCCTTTTTCATTAACTTGCTGACTTTAACTTAACAGCTAACTAACCAGCTTTTTTTATTTGCTGATTATTTATAAGCTTCATTTATTATTGGCTAATAATTTATCGTTTTTTTATTTATTGGATGATTATTTATCACCATTTTTATTTAATTTTTTTACGTGTAGAGAATTTCCAATCGCTGAAAGAAGGTTGCGTTTTTATTTTTATTTTCATTGTCCTAGGTCACCATTGTTGCTATTTGGAGATAGCTAGGATCGAACTCAGGACCTTATGGTTGGTAGCCAGCTAACATAAACGCAAGACAAAAAGTGATCACTCAATCTTGAGGATGTTACCTGGCTTATAAAGATTCTAATACACATGTATCGAACTTATTTAATCTAGTCGAATCAATTCATATCTTAATATTATTAACATTATTCGATGAAATCAGGAGGAAGTAATCTTCCATCTATTTTTATTTCCCAATCTGATCCATTTATACTGATAATTCCGGAATAAAGACAATTCATTATCTTTAATATCATTATAATGAACTATATTATTCTAAATAGCTAACTTGAATTCTTTAACATTTTCTCTGGAATATTAATAGATCTTTTATTTTTCAAGAAATACTATGAGGGTACTAAGAGGAAAAAAAGCTCCCCGGAGCAACAAGTATCAACAACAGAGGAAAGTAACTACTAAGAATAAACATCACACAGTTTAGCTGCTGATGTTTGAAGTAAATATAAATTTGTTAACCATTATTTATTTTACTATGAAATATCCGCATACCTTAA